>JAFEMH010008029.1:0-67024 GCA_022495995.1 Adenophora triphylla var. japonica | reverse complement strand
ATAGCCAACTTTTTATATGTTTATATTAGATGGTACATACTTCATTCTGCTTCATTTTCGCGCTCGATTTATTCAATCAACGCTACTATTTATCCCACTCATTCTCTCTCTTTATTTTCCTCTATAGCATTTTTTTTTATTTTATTAACTTTTTCTTAGTTCTTGTGCCTGCCTGCCGAAAGTGTCGAAAGTGAGGTGGGACGGAGGAGTAGTATGGTATAGGGTATATATATAGTATAGGGTATAGGTATATAGTTATATGATATAGGGTTATATAGTATAGGGTCATAGGGTATGTAGTATAGAATTATGGGTATAGGGTACTTATAGTATATGGTATAGGGTATATAGTATGGGGTTTAGGGTTTAGGGTTTAGGAGTTAGGGTTTTTAGGGGTTAGGGTTTAGGGTTTATGGTGTGGTATAGTAATGGTGCTGAGTGGTTGTACGTGATAGTAGTGGTGGAGTGGTGGTGGTGGTAGTGAGGTGGTAGTAGTGATTGTAGTGGTGATAGTAATGGTGGTGGTAGTAGTGATTGTAGTGATGATAGTGATGATGGTGGTAGTAGCGGCGGAATAATTATGTCGGTGTTAATTAGATTTTTTTTTTAAATTTGTTTAGCTCTATTTTTATTTTTATTTTAATTTATGAATTTATTTATTTTTCAAAAATAACATTTATTGATTCAACTCATATTTATTTTTTGAGAGTAATTTAAAATAATTTTTATTTAAAATAATTTTCATGTTTTATATAAATAAAAATAATGATATTTATTAAATTAAGAATTAATTAATATTTATGATTTATTTATTTTTTTTTAAAAATAATATTTATTGACTCATTATTTTATTTTTTTGAGAGTAATTTAAAATAATTTTATTTAAAATAATTTTCATGTTTTATATAAATAAAAACTAATGATATTTGTTAAATTAAAATTAATTAACCTCGACGACGGAATTATTCCTCCGCTTAATATTAATTCTAGCGAGCGGAATTTAAATTCCGTCGGTAGATTTAATATTTAAGCGGCGGAATTTTCGTCGGCGAGGTGAAATATAAATTGAAATTTTTACGCCTAATTAGAAGCATCACACAGTCTCTCTACGGCTCTGAAACTCTCTCCTACTCTCTCTCTCTCTTTCCCGCTCTCTCTCTCTTCCCAGTCCACGATCTCATCTCTCTCTCTCTCTTCCCTCAGCTCTCAGAGCCAGCGCCAGTCCACCCTCTCTGCAATCGCCATGAAGGTTACGCCGGTCGCAGATCCACCTCTCCGCCTTAGTCTCCCAGATTCTCCTTCCCTCCTCTCTCTAGCCGCGCTCTCGGCCTCGCCCAGGTATTCATTTCTTGATTTTTACTTAATTAATTCGCAAATTTCGCTGAATTAGGGTTTAAAGGATGATTCTAAAGCCTTTAGTTTGACCTCATTGGTTTATATTTCTTGTTCATTTATTTGATTTTACGAAGCCTAAATGGAACCCATTGGTTTGTGTATTTGTTCAAGAAGAAAAGTAAATCTTAGTTCGAGGAAAAGCGAAAATATGAAATGAATCGATTTCTTAATGTAATTCATCGTTACCAAAAATTTGGGAATGAAAATCCTAGTTTGCAATTATATGAAAGTGGTTACTTTGTTAAGCTTCGGAAGTAATTGGTTTGTGTATTTGTTCATGTGGGGTTTGTTTTTAAGATTAGGACAAATTTTAGGGAGAATATAATTCTTGTTTACTTGACTTAGTAGTGAGCATTGGAATGAAGGTTGACTTGTTATGCATCTAGAAGTTGCTTTGTTGGTCTAGTAGAGACAAATATAAGCTGTGGAATGCAATTCCTTGTAGATTTGATTAGTGAATTGTTAGGGTGAGTTTTCCTTTAGGAAAATTTGATATGCTCCTACGAGTGGTTATTGCCTTTAGAAAAGTTTTCCGTGAATGTACACTTACTCGTCAACTTCCGACTTCTTGTCATCTTTGCGTCCTTCGTTCCATTCTTCATACTCTTTCTCATGTTCTATTGTTGTAGAAAAGTATGTAAATGATCTTTAAGACTTGTTGACCTTATGTGAAAGTAACGAACTTTGATGAAAACTTCACTTCGGTTACTATGGTGATACGAGGAAGAAATTTTATTACCTTCATCTTTTAAGACTTGATGAAAACTTCACTTACGATTCTAAAGCCTTTAGTTACTAAATATCTAATTTTAATAATTTCAACACCAATCAATACATTAGATAAGGTTACTAAATATCTAATTTTCAAGTCTTTTAAAGTCGAAAGGGAGAGGAAGGGGTGAATGTCTCAAATAATGTAACATATTCAACCGCACGCTGCCTTGCTTGGTTCAAGATCCCATTTTGGGGAGATTGATGGCATCGCGGACGGTGATGTATGTCGCCTACGTTTGAGCGCGATATCAATCCTGGCACCCTAGATGCACCTTAGGTCGGATCTTGTGTAAAGTCGAAGGGGAGGGGGTGAATGTCTAAAATTAGGAAGACTTGGATGGAGTATTGTTAAGGAATTAGACTCCTATTCATTGTCTAAAATTAGGAAGAAAACTCTTAGTAGCCTTGCTTATAGGGTATTGTGGTTGGTGGTTAACATCTTAAAATATAAACAAGATGAGAGCCTTTCTTATCACTTGACTATCAAAATCCGTCCATCTTTCGTTTGAAAGACGAGCAAAACAAGTTCTCCTTTGTTTGAGGCGAAAGGATTTTCTGTTTAATAAGAAGTTTTCCAGTTTCACTATCCTCTTCTCTCTAAGGATCTCAAACATCACGGCCATGTTTGTGACGATGTCTGCATTTTCTCTTCATTTGGTGTTATAATGTTACCTTGTTTTTACTTGTGACCGTATAACACCGGTGAAGAGTAAAGCAGCATGTCAAACTTGATGTTTGAGATCACTTAGAAGAAGAACGATGGCTGGAAAAATTTCTTATTAAGCAGAAAATCTTTGCTCGAACGATCGAGAACTTGTTTGCTCTGTCTTTCTTGGTCAAAGATTGGATATGATTTTAATAGTTGTGGATGAGAAAGACTCTCATCTTGTTTATAAATGTTAATTTAATTCATCATTGTAAAATTATATATTTTACAACGAAGAATTAAATATTAATATTTAAAATTATTCATAATAGTAATAATTTAGGTCTATCGAATACGAAATTTCTTTATTTTCGATTATAAAGCAAGTAGACAAAGTGATATTTGCATTTCATATAATCGTGCATTTCGGGATGGGATAGGTTTATCAAACGAGGCACTTAAAGGATAGAGTAGGTATTGATTCCGAGGTCAACAGTGTTGAATTTCAACTACCTAACCAACTAAGAGAGAGAGGAAGAAATTTGCACGAAACATATATTAATAAAGTGCACAATAATTATATTGCTATAAAAAGATAAAAATAAATTAGTAAATGTTCTGGCTTAATTAGGTTTCATCTTTGGATTAAATGCGGTTTGAAAGCATATACTGTTTGCTTAATAAGTATATTGCTAAAGAATTGTAAAATTTGAAACCTATATGACAATTAATTTGTATAAAGTTATATCTAGGGGCGTAAGTGGTTAGGTAGAGACACCATTATCCTTTAGTTTAGTTTGGACTAGAGCTCAAGATTTGTTGATACTATGAAGCCAACCCCAATTCTAAACCTAATTTTAAATATTAACAATTTACAATTATTCACAATATTAATAGGTAAAAAATCCCAGCAGCCCCAATTTAAGGCAACATGGAGCATTACAATGGAGAAATTGTTTCCCGGGAGTATCAATATCAACAAGACATTCTTGAACTCTCGCGCTTTCACCAAAAACAACACCGGAAACTTATTGACAGGAGGTATAGCATGCCATGCATCTGGTCTCTAAAAGATTGGAAGATTGATTGGGATGCGCTCAGAGGCGCTTCGTGCTTTTGGGATTCGGAGCGGCATGTGTTAACCCTATCGTACAACGATCGATGCCAACGATGGAGGATTTTCGAGCACCAGGCGGTGTGGGTGAGTTGAGGAGGCTGTGGCATTTCAGCGAGACGGACGATCGATTACGCAACAACTATCCGAATTTTGGGATTATCAACAAGCTGGGTATCGGACATTGTCATGGACGATAGATTCATAGACTTGACTCGTATAGCCAGATTGAGTCGGACCCGATGATCATGTTTGATGTATCCACTTCCTTAGATATATTTATGTTGCTCATTACATCCGCACTATATGCGGCTAGTCGGAGTGTGTCCGGCTACGGTTAGAGATCATCGAGCGGTGAGAGGTGATCGAGGAGTTGACATCCGGCATATTCAATGGACGGGGAGCGATGGACATCATTCCACTGTTGCTAGCGAGAGACATACCACGGCATTGATAGATTAGCCGGAGGATACGAGTACATGGATTTCAAGGCAACAACTAAAGACACGAGAGAAAGGTCGAATGGACCTTAAGGAAATCTGTAAGCGATCGGCCTTAGAGATGGCGTACGTCGATGGTAAACCGGTTAGGCCGGTGGCTCGAAATACGTGCTTACAAAGGAAAACAAACTCCTCACTCTGAAATGGCTCAAGGATTTAAAGCTTCCCGATTGTTACTGGCGTCTAACATTGGTAAGCTGTGTCAATGTAGAGGAGGGGAAAGTGCGGGGTTTGAAGAGTCACGATTGCCACATTTCTTGGATAGACTACTTTCGATTGCTCTCGGGTCTCTTGCTGACAATATCTGGGTGGCGTTAACGAGTTAAGTGAGTTTTCCGAGCGTTAACATCGACCACACTCGTGTTGATCACATGAAAAAGCTTGAGGAGAGCATCGTAGTGACTTTGTGCAAACTTGAGAAGATATTTCCTCCTTCATTCTTTGATTCTATGGAGCATTTACCGGTCCACTTGGCATACGAAGCTAGAGTCGGTGGTCCGGTTCAATACAAATGGATGTATCCATTTGAGAGGTAATTGAATTTATTCTATTTCTAAATAATTTAAAAGCGTTAACAATATACCTTCTTAACTTACTATTTATGTTTTAATCTAGGAATGACTTTTAGATATCTAGACCTTGATTGAAAAGGAAGATGGCGATAGGGCCGTAGTCGAGGCCTCGATTTGGTTTGTTATTATAGATGAGATTGTTGCCTTTGTCGGAACATATTTTCCTCGATGTTGATACGAGATTGACTAGGGTTGGCCGCAATTATGATGGTGGTTGTCCGTCTAATGGAAAGCATCTCTGTATTTTCATCCACAGGTCGGTTCCTCGGCAAACGGGTTGGTACGCGTATGTTAACCGCTAAAGAGTTTGCCGCGGTCTCACTCTATGTTATTCTTAAGCTGTGATGAGGTTGAGGAATATATCAAGTAAGTCATTGATGTTATGTTTACGCCTCGTTGATTAAATTATGCATGTTTAATTACACTGCGTATGAAATGCCTTGTTTAACCACATTGCGAGAATGTTTGAAGATTTAGCTCGGGATTTATCTCCAGAACTCATCGCAACTAGGGCGGACGAGAGAATTTCCAAAGCTGGCTAAGGAAATATGTAAATATTTCGTTTCATTCAAATTTATTCTATACACTTTTTTTAAACATTCAATCTTAAAATTGTATTAAATTGGTTACATATTGTCTTATAGATAGGTGAACATCCCAGGGTGATGCAAAGGCTGCGAGGTTAAGACATTTAGCGGGAACTCCGTGCTTGAACGTTAATTTATACAGGATTATTTCGTGAATGGCTATGTATTTCATACCAAAGCTTGTGGGGGCTCTAAATTAACATGGAATATCGGTGTGAAGCTTAAAGGAAACCTTTATTATTATGGCGTCTGAGAAAGAAGTAGTCGAGGTGGAGTATTTGGGTAGAAACAATCTTGTCTTGTTCAATTGTGATTGGCGAGATGCTATGCGAGGTGTTAAGAAGCACACCATATTTGACCTCGTCGATGTAATGGACTCGTCCCGGACATAATTGCGACGACGTCTTCATCTTAGCATCTCAAGCACAACATGTATACATGACTCCCTACCCTCGTCGGCGGCAGACGGATGGTGGGGCATGCGGAAGACCAAGGCTAGGAGCATGATTGACAAACTACCCTCGTCAAACAACTACGGTGTCGTCATTAGAAACACCCTATCAAGAGGATGAAATGCCGGTGCCACCTAACGTTTCATTAGCTAATCATCCATTAGATGATGTCACTCATATTCCTCAAAATGTTGATGAACTAGGAGGATTTCTTACCGGTGAATTTGCCACCTCCTGCCTCGTTCAGGTCATCTCGCGCACATTGAAATCGATAAATCAGGGGAAGAAGAAGAGGAAGAGGACGTCGAACCCGAGTTTGATTCATCAGAGTCCGAAGACGAAGATGAAGAACTTGAGTTTTGTAGTAATTCAGAGTCCAGTGATGATGATGGGGACGAAGATTAATAATAGTTTAAAGTTTTTTATGTATTGTGAATGCTTTAGATTATTAGAACTTTAAAGTTTTATATGTATTGTGAATGCTTTAGATTATTAGAACTTTAAAGTTTTATATGTATTGTGAATGCTTTAGATTATTAGAACTTTAAAGTTTTATATGTATTGTGAATACTTTAGATTATTAAAATTTGTCAACGATTGTTTTATTTTATTTGGTGAGTGTGCTTTGTCAAAAAAATAAACGATGGATTGGATTAAAATTGAATTGAATTGAAATAATGTGAGCGAGAAACATACCTCTTCCTCGTGACCTATGAGTCGATAGCTTAATTGATACTCTGTGGGTATCAATTAAGCTGTCGACTTATAGGTCACGAGAAAGATTTCTCGCACACATTATTTTGAATTCAATTCAATTTAATTTTTAATCCAATCCATCGTGTTAATTTTGTTTTTCTTGAACATTTAATCTCGGAGCTATATGTATTGTGAATATATTTTTCCTATTGTTAAAGTTGTATATTTTAATATTTTTAGTGTATTTAGATATGAGTTCTAGTAGAGCGGGCGGGAAAGACTCGCCAGGTGTACACATCTATTAGGGGCATGCTTTGTGCTGTGCGACCCTACACTTAGTAGTACCGGCTCCACCTTTGGGGCGAGATACTCCTACTCTGTCGATTACGAGGGGAGGATATATCTCCGAGATATCGCAGCACTTTATGACCGATAAGTAACTCTTCATTAATTTGATATAAGTTGGTTTCCTTTTTGTTTTATATATAATTCATTATTTAAGTTAAAATGTTATTGTATAAATATACTTGGCGAGGTTTGTAGGTGGATACCCTACCCCGGGGACAAAGATTGGGCGGTATTGGCGGTCTCGGGTCATGTCGAGTTTTGGCCCAGCGGAAATCATTGCCACCGGAGGAGAAGGAGAATGCTTGGGAGGAGTTTAAGGTAATGTGTTAATGGTTTTTATTTAAAACTTAAATGTTAGTTTGTTATTAAAATGTTATAATTAATAATGATTATACTCTTTTAATTTTGTAATGTTATCATTATATGTTGTAGGGAAATTTACATGAACCTTGGGATATCGACGAGGCGTCGGCTAAATATGTTTTCAAGAAACGGTTAATGCGAAGTTATTTCGGGATCATATTGGTAACATATTTATCTATCCTTAATTAGTTTAATTAACAATGATTATACTCTTTTAATTTTATAATGTTATCATTATATGTTTACGAGATATTCATATTTTTTTTTATAGGTATGACGAATTCTAAATTTTATATTAAGCGGCTCGAGGCGGGATTAGCGCCCTTGACACCTCCTTGGATGACCGAGGAGGTGTTTAGTGCTTTCGAATATTGGTCGTCGGATGGGGCGAGAGATATCGCCGAACAGGCTAAGGCAAATAGAGCTCCACGGGGTCGGCGACAAAGCATACGATGGGGACAATACCGGTCGGCGAGCATCGCTACCGTATGGTATGCATGTTAGTTTAAATGTAGTGTATGCATGCTTTTAAATCGGTTTATGTACGTATGTTAGTGGGAGCCATGTTGATGCTATGAAATTCATGGTTTTAGTGTAAATGTAGTTGTATATTTTCTTTTCTAAGATTATCCCTAAATCCTAATGAATTAAGTAAATATTATACTCACAACTTTAGTGATTAAAGAGAACATTTTTTTATCACAAGGATAATATGAAAAGCTAAATGTTGCATTTATACAATTTCAAAATAATAATCTCGCTTATTTTATTTATAGGAAAAGGAACATGGTGGATGTCGGTTTTTGGATATTTTCGTTAGCACCCATGTTCGAATTCCTACATCGCCCGATCAACCTCATGATGGGTTGACGATCGCTCTGCATTGGCCTTTGTAAGTAAACTATCATTAAATGACTAGATTTTGAATATGTAAATTTATTTATGTACATTACATTGTGTATATGATTATATTTGTTTGTTTTATTTTGACAGTACATATCAAGCCGCCGATTGTTCCGAAGGTACGCCTCCCGGCAAGCTGGTCCCTTCGTGCACGATGTTTGGCCCTCGGTCACCTAGGATGGACATCGAAAGAGAGGAGACCGAGTGTTAGGGATGGGGATTACGGGCGGCAATGGCCATCGACTTCGGCCAGGCCGTCGGCCAAATCTTTCACGCCCGAGACTCGGTATAAAGATCCGAGGATCGACGCTCTGGAGGCTGAGTTGGGGGCTGAGGAGAGACGCGTGGGTGCGAGACTAGGGCACGGCTTTTGGGCGCTTTGGAGGCTCGGGAGCGGCGTGCGCGGAGAATGATCGAAAATTTGCGATGTTGATGGCCCATATGCGGGAATCGGCGACGGGGTAATAATTTCCGGCCTCCCAATTCTCCAGAGTTGATTTCGTACTACTTTATACTTTTGTAATAACATTTGTGATATTTGGTACTATACAGCGGGAGCCACGGCCCCCTCCCCCTCCAGATTTGGTACGGTGATTTTGGTTTTTTTTTAGTTTGAGTACGGCCCGATTGGTACTATTTTATACTTCTTTGTATTAACATTTGTGATATTTGGTACCGCAGGAGCCCCTCCCCCTCCTCCCTCCCCTCCGATTTGGTACGGTGATATTTGATTTTTAGTTTGATACTTATTTGATATTTGGTTTTTAGTTTTATAGTTTTAGTTTTATCAATTGAATTGTTATATCAGGTAAAAAAAATTGGTTTATTGATATTTTAAATTATTTTTTATTTTATTGCATTATCGACGAAAATTTCCGTATTTGTATTAATAATATTTTAATAAAATTTTTATTCCAGCGAGGGAAATTTCCGCCGCTATATCAATTAATTTTAATTTAATTTAATTAAATTTTTATTTTCACCGGCGGAATACTTCGCCGCTGGAAAAAAAATTAATTAAAATTAATTAATACAGCGACGGAAATTTCCGTCACTGAATTAATGTAATTTAATTTAATTTTTATTTCAGCGACGGAAATCTCCTCCGGTGAAATTAAAAATTAATTAAACTAAATTATCTCAGCGATGGAAATTTCCGCTGCTGAATTAATTCATTTTAATTAAATTTTTATTTCACCGGCGAAAATTTCCGTCGCTGAAATAAAAATTTAATTAAAATGAATTAATTCAGCGGCGGAAATTTTCGTCGCTAATATCAAAAGATCACCGACGGAGTTAATTCCGTCGGTAAAATCAAAGGTTTACCGGCGGAATTTGGTCCGTCGGACCACTGCGGCAGGATGATAGCGGAGGACCATCGACGGAATTTTTTTGTCGGTGTTGAAATTTAGCGACGGAATTTTGACTTTTGCGGCGGAAATTTTCGCCGCTAAAACATGTTTTTCTGGTAGTGTAAATGTTCGTAGATATTATATAGCATCTGAGGCAGAGGGGGAGTTCTGTTTATGATTTGGAGGATAGATGTCAAGGTATAGATTTGTTGAGTTTGGTGACATATAAGTTGGGGACGCCTAAATTAGGGTATTAAACAATCAATTTCTGAATTCCTAACACAGTCGAGGGGAAGTTTCTGGACAAAGGGAGCGATCGCGCCCAACCATGTTTGTAGTTGCTTTTAATCATCTGTTTCTCTAGATATAGAGTTTGAATAGACAAGAATACTTTGCCAAGAATTTGTGCATTACATTAGAGATTGTAATCGATTGATTTTCGTAAGATAATAATATTCTCTCCCTTTGCCCGTTTAAATAGCAAAGTTGGTGAACCACGTATATTCTTGTGTTGTGTGATTGTTGCTTGTTTTGTATATTTTACATAGAGTTTGTCTTATAAAAAATGCGTTTTTTTCTAAGCTTACGAAAAAACCATTTTTACACTAGCACTTAATAATACATGTATTGACACTCTTCACACTGACACTTTTTTATACTAATACTAGCACTTTTTTATCCTATACTGACACTTTTTATACTGACACTTAATATACAGGCATTGATACTCTTTACACTTTGGCACTTCTGTTACACTAACAGCGACACTTTGTTACACTCACACTTTCTTACACTAACACTAACACTTTTTTATACTGATACTTAATATACATGCACTGACACTCTTTACACTGGCACTTTGTTACACTAACTGACAGCTTTTTTACATTGGCACTTTGTTACTGGCTAACACTGGCACTTTGTTACACCAACACTGGCACAAACGGGAGAAACAAAACACGTTTTTTCTAGACTTAAGGAAAAACGCATATTTTGTAAGATTTTAGCTATTAAAATTAATTATCTCTAGATTTAAAACATGAAAAAATAATTAAAAATCATTATTGTGATTAACCATGAGAGATGGACTTTCTTCATACAAACATGAAAAATGGCACAAATGTTAGGCGAAAGACGCAACGAGTCTCAACCAAAGCACCTTATTGAATTACATATTTATTTATGAATTAAGCAAAGTATTGTATATAACCACCCAACCTATAACGATGTCAGATTAAAGTAGAGTGGCGATAGACGCGAAAGCCGATTGAGCGACCACGAAATTTGCCCCCTCCGATGGATGAAATCCATCAAAGAATATGTTCGCAAGCCTGTTTGGACATGGAGGTAGATTAGGAAGGCATTGTCCTCGTGTTCCACCTTGTGTTGATACTTGACAACAAGGAGCGTTTACAATTATACCTGCAATTTTTATTAGAATTTAATTATTTTTTATATTAAATATTGGTCAAAGCTCAATAAAGTAACAATATTATTACACATTTAACAATGTTGTTATAAGGAGTTTATAACTAACCGGGAATAGTAGGGTCGACGGGTGGTGGTGGATCTACCAAAACGAATTGTGCATTTGTCAATCCGCCATTTAGGTCATTAATGAGCGGTTGAAGCTTGTCGTTAAACAAACTAACAGCGTCATTAATTTTCGATACACATCCTGTCTGATCTGCCCCGAACTTAGCCACCTCAGCTGGAACACATCCAACTAAACCAAGGGGAAACACAGCAATCTTTCGGGCTCCTAGATTATACAAAGTCTAGCAAAATACATAAATTATCAATTAGATTGTCCTTACAAAAGAGAGTAACATTTATCTCGAGATGAAACGAAAAAATATTTATTATAAAACGGAGGAAGCGTAAAAACAAAAGTTACCCGTAGTTGTCTAGAGTATTGAGTTATGAGTATGGTTGCAAATTGTTGTGGGGTAAAGATGCGGCTTGTAATGTGGGACTCACTTGCAAAATAATTTTGGATGTAATCGTTATTTCCCATCCCAACTGTATAAATGCACTTTTTTAAATATTCTTTGGTGAAGCTCAGATTTCCTTGTAACCTTGCAATCCTTGAAATTGCAATAAAATGATGAGCTAGTTGTTTATCCAGGTAAATTACTTCACCCTGTCAAAAATCAAACCCAGAAAAAATAATATAATTAAAAATGTTAGCAAAGATATAAAATTAAAAGAAAATAATTTTTTCATTTATATAGTCAACTTTCAAGCTAGGAATATGATCATTTGCTTGTATATCGTAGAAAAACATTAACATTTTTATATACATTATAAGAAATCGTCCTCATGTCTCGAAAATATAGTCTTGGATCAACTTAATGGGATTTTGACCATAATTTTATCAAGATATAATTATCGCTATCCAATTTTAATACGTGTTACTGATTTCCTTTAATTAATACTATCCAATAACTATTATTTTGAATAGCATAGGAATAATTGATTTTTATAAAAATTTATTCATAGATCAATTAAGTTGATCATAAAACCAAAGTGAAACTATTTTCTGATTGAGAAACTTGAGTGTTTGACTTTTTTTATTTTAACATAAATTTGAGGGAGTACCTCATATTATTGTGTATACATGATCTTAGTGATGATTGATCACGTCATGTGTAAGGTTTTAAAAAGCGCCCAGGCGGATCTTGGCGGCGGCTGACAGCGCCAGCGAGGACTAGTCGGGATTAGTCGGGGCCTAGGCGGGTTTTAGAACTAGGCGTTGGAGAGAGGCCTAACACCTAGGCGAGACCTAGACGCCCTTAGACGGAGTCTTTTAGAACACTGATCATGTGTGTGGGTTATATTGGTACAATAATTTACCACAGATCCATTCAAAACAGGGATAATGATAGTTTGGGGTCTAAACTGGAGGCCGGTTGTTCATACTTTTATACCGGACTCAACTATTATTATTTTTATTTTTTTTGTCACATCAGAGTCCAAAATGTAAAATTTTCAGTTAAAATTTTTTTAACGAAATTCCGTTAGAAAAGTGGGTTAAGTTAACAGATTGATTCGAACTGAAGTTGATATTCCTTTTAAGTGGTATAATGAAAAGTCCCAAATTAAAAGGATTGATTAATAAATTTATTTTGCTTTCAAAACAAAAAAAATATATTTTGCTTTCAAAAAAAAATTGAAATATAAAATAATCAAACTTTAAAGTAAAGTAATTACCATTTATATTTTGAAAATAAATATTTCATTAAATATAACTAAATAAATACCTTATCATTTGTATATTAATAATAAATCAAAATATTAACTATTGTCTTAACCCACTTTCTTAAAATATATCATTATACCCCTTAAAAAAAGGAATATCAATTTCTGTTCAAACCAATCTGTTAGTTATGTGTGAGTCACATGTAATTTAACCCATTTTCCTAATGAATTTCATTAAAAAACACTTAACTGACAAAAAAAATTATATATTGAGCCATGATGTGGCATAAAAAAAAGTCGGACCCCCTCGAGTTCAAGCCATAAACCCTCATTATCCCTTTAAAAATAAAATTCATGAATGCTATTGATACCCAAAGGTATAATGGAGTGAAATAGTGGATTGGAACTTATATATCACCATTAAAGTTCACATTTTTCCGATTTGAGACGAGGGATATCACATAATTAATACTCCCTCCGTTCCACCAAGAGTGTCACCCTTTTAGGGGTGACACGTAAATTAAGGAAAAAAGGAAGAAGAAAAAATGTTGTGAGTGTAATTTGAAAATAGGAGAGAGAATTAGTGGAGGAAATAGTGAATTTAAAAAGTGTTGTGAGTGTAGTGGAGAGAGAATTAGTGGAGGGAATAGTGGATGAGATAATAGAATATTAATAAAATATTTTCTTTTTAGGAAAAGTGACGCTTCAAACGGGACGTCATTTTGGATAAAAAGTGACATTTGGAGTGGGAAGAAGGGAGTATTAAAGAAGACGTTAATTATATGAACGTTATAGAAATTATATTGTTATTACCAGCTCATTTCCAGTTTCTGCGAGAATGCCAGCTCCCCCAGATCCATAATTGACACCTCTACTAATATCACTGTCGTTCACAGTTGCATATGGTTGAATGTAATCCGAAAACCCAAGAAGTATACCTGAATCAAAACATATTAATTTATCTCTTCCATAAGATCAAACATTTGATGCTTAAAAGGAATTGAACTAAAACTAGTACTCCATCCTTCCCAAATAGATGTATAATTTTGATTTTTTTTTTTTTACCTATTTAATAGAACTTTGATTAAATTTTATAAAATTTTAATAATCACTATAATGTGATTTCAAGAATATAGAAGGATATGCAACGTCAATAATAAAAAGTTTGATTTGTCGAATGAAATATAATATTTCTGAAATAAAGGAGTAAAACGAGAGATAGAGAGAGAGAGAAAGTAGTCAAACCAATGAAATCGGCAAGAGTTAGACCGTTGGAGAACCTTCCGGTAGCCACCCCGCCGGGAAAGTCAATTCCATAAGGTGGATAATTAACTTTAGCAGTGGTTCGAAGATTATTATTATTTCCATTATCGACTAGAGAGTCGCCAAAAATAAAGTAACATGAGACTAACGGATTGCTAAAAATGAGTATGGGAAAGTTGAAGAGAAAAAACACAAAAATTGAACATAGCGTAATCCTATTAGCCATTGAAGAAAGAAGTATTATGAGCAATAATAAGATAAGAATTTCTCGAGAAAATTCTCAAAAACAACATGAACAAGAAACACACACAAACACGTACTAGTATATGCATGTATTTATACAAGAAAATTTGCATGGGTCTAGTCTAAGAAATGGGTGAAACAAGTTGTAAAGAAAATTGGAGAAGATGGGTGGCAAAGCATGGTAGTAATAGGAGTATACTATATACTATACAATATATTAGACTTAAGACTTTTAATCATCTCTAAATGTCAACTTTATGCCCTTGATATGAGGTACTGCACAGTACATGAACATGAAAATAATATATGTATATTAAAAATCTGAATAAAGCTTAAAAGTTGGAACCAAATATTTTAAGATGGTGTTTTGATAGAAAAAATAATGGTGTAAAATCTTGACTATGAAAGTGTATGAATTGAATAATAAGGAGGGAATTTTGGACTTTGATCAAAACTCACTTAGAGTTTCTAACCTGTTTATAATTATTCTAATACGGGTTTCTTACGCGTTGCCAAGTGAAAGGGGTTAGGATTATTAAGGGAGCTGTTGCAAAGTGACATCATTAGAAGAAAATCAACGTGTCCACATAAAATTCATTGATTTATACTCCCTCTGCCCCGTCCGACTTAGGACATTCACTCTTGATACGGAGATTAATGAATACTATTATAATATTAGGAGAGAGAATGAGTGAAGGATGTATTGTGAGTGTGAAAAATTAAATAGGAGAGAGAATGAGTGGGATAAATAGTGATGGGATTATTGTTGTGAGTATGACAAGTGGATCCCATTTAATATAAAAGTAATATAAACTTTCAATTTTTGACCGTCCTAAGTCGGGTGGGACGCCCAAAATGGTAAAACGTCTTAAGTCGAACGGGACGGAGGGAGTATTTCCTTATGCCCAAAATAATCTTTGCCAAGTATTCGTACATTAAATTAGAGATTGTAATCGGTTGATTTACAGAAGATAATAATATTCTCTCCCTCTGCCTCCCTGAACGTAGCAAAGTTGGTGAACCACGTATATTCTTGTGTTGTGTGATTGTTGCTTGTTTTCTATCTTTTACATAGACTCTGTTCTAACAAACTGGTATTAGAGCCGATCAGGCTCTGTTCTAACAAACTGGTATTAGAGCCGGTCAGGTTGAGGAAGGTATAGGGTTGTTCCGCTGCAGAAGAAGATGGGATCAGGAATTGAATCACCGGTCGACAAGTTTAACGGTAAGAATAGTTTTTCTCTTTGGCAAATCAAGATGAAATCCTTATTGAGAGACAAAGGCTTGTGGGCTCCAGTGGCTGCTACAATTAGGGATTGTCAGAATCTAAAGGGCAAAGCAGAAGTGGTTCCAACCGGTGCTGTCGCGACTGCAACAGCAGAAGGTTCGGATAAAGCGAAGAAAATAGCAGAGAAGGAAGAGGCAAATATGAACGCGCTAGATGAGAGGGCACACTCTAATATCATCAGGTGTATAGATGATGATTTTCTATCGAATATTCCAGATACCGATTCTGGAGGTGTTTTGTTGCTTGCGTTGGAAAACATATATTTGACACGATCATTGTCCAACAAGCTATATCTGAATTAGAGGCTATATTCTCTCCGAGTGCAGGAAGGTACGCCCATTAGGGATCACCTGTATAGATTTACATATATATTACTTGAACTGCGTAATATAGAAGCTAAGGTTGCTGATGAGGATGCTGCATTAATGCTTCTTGTTTCTTTGTCTTTATCACATGAGCACTACGTTGACTCAAGTATCAATGGTAAGGAGACGGTAACTCTAGAGGAGGTGAAATCCTCGCTCAAGACTAGAGAGTTACGCTGTAAGGCAAGCGATAATAGTGGTACAGATAATCAGACGACATGTTTGGTTGCGGAAGGCAGTAGGGGTTTTAGCAGTAAACCGAAGAAGAAGAAATCTTTTGGCAAGAGGGGCCTGAAACCTGATGATGTTTGTAATTACTGCAAGGGGAAGGGACATTGGAAGACAAATTGTCCTAGGAAAAGCGAGGCGGGCCTCCAAATCGCAATGAAGCTAATGCTGCTTCAGTTGATACGAGCAGCTCTGATGGGGATTATGCTCTAGTAATAGAAGAATCTGCAAAACAGTCGGATGCGTGGATTCTTGATTCTGAGGCTTCTTATCATATCAGTCCTAGGAGAGAGTGGTTTATAACTTATGAGCAGGTAGATGGTTGTAATATTCATATGGCCAATAGTGTTACTTACAGGGTGGTTGGTATTGGCTCAATCAAGATACGGACTCATAATGGTAAGTTCTGCACTTTGAACAATGTGAGTGATGTTCCACAGATGACGAAGAACCTGATATCTCTTAGTCAACTCGACAGCAAAGGGTACAGTCTCAAAGGTAAAGGTGTAGCTGTTTATGTCTACAAAGGTTCTGAAGTGGTTCAAAAAGGACTTAAGCGAGGCTCCTTGTATTTCCTCCAAGAAAGGATGCTTTCTGGGTCAGTATTGGTTGCATCATCTGAAGTGGTCAATGAGTATATGATAAAGTTGTGACATATTAGGCTTGGGCACATGAGCATTAGAGGGATGTAGATAATGGATAATTATGGTCTTTTATGTGGCCATAAGGTCAAGGATCTGAAGTTCTGTGAGCATTGTGTACTTGGGAAGATGCAGCGAAGCAAGTTTCCCAAGGGGATTCACAGAACGAAAGGTAGTCTGGATTACATTCACTCAGATTGTTGAGGGCCTTCATGTCAGAAATCATTGAGGGGTTACAGGTATTTATTGTCCATGATTGATGACTACTCGAGGAAGACTTGGGTAATTATTATGAAAAACAAGAGTGAGACTCTCACCAATTTCAGACAGTGCAAGACATTAGTGGAGAATCAGACATGGAAGAAGATCAAGCGACTCTAGACAAATAATGGTTTGGAGTTATGTAGTGCTGAGTTTGATGAGTTCTGTAAGCAAGTGGGGATTTCTAGACATCTCACTATCAGGGGTACACCACATCAAAATGGTGTAGCAGAGCGCATGAATCAGTCATTGTTGACTATGGGAAGGTGCATGCTCTCCAATGCAGGGTTGTCTAAGCGGTTCTGGGCAGAAGCAGCTAGTACAACATGTTACTTGATAAATCGCGGACCAAATATAGGCATCAGTCTCAAAGTTCCCATTGAGGTATGGTAAGGTAAACCTGTTGATTATTCTAATTTAATGGCTTTTGGTTGTAATACTTATTATCATGTGTATGATGGGAAGTTGGAGTCGAGGGCTAGAAAAGGGGTATTCATGGGTTATGCAGATGGTGTTAAGGGATACTGGATTTGGTCTCCATCAGAAGGTAGAATAATAATAAGTAGGAATGTCATTTTTGATGAAAACGCTGTGCTTAACCCTATTATGAGATATGTGGTTGTATCAGGTATTGTTATTATTGATAAACAAGTGGAGCTATAAGATACTTCAGAGTTGAGCAGTTTACAGTCATATGTTCATCAGGATCTACCCACAGAAACAGATGTACCAGAAAGTTTATCACCAGTTTCCGAGGAACGTGGGTTAGCTCTGTTGGGTTTTACGGGTCCATGCGCAGCGGAATTAAGTATTAAAAACATAAAACCCAAGAAGCCCTAGGATCCGTTCTATACAATTAATTTGAATACCTATGAGATAGAATTAAACCAACCTTGAAACGCTTTCCGGTCTTGAGCTATCGAACGATTTGATTATGTGATATCAAATCACAAACTTCGTTCTTCAACTTGCTTGAACTCTAGGCCTTGATCGATGAACGAGCGAAGACCCTCTTTTGGTATCCACACCTTTGAATGAATCCAAGAACAACTTCTTGATGATTGCTAGATCTAAAACCTTGAAGAATATTGAGAGAATTTGATTGTGAATTTTGCTTTAAAATTTCGGCTAGGCTTTTAGGTCTGACAGAACCCTTGTATTTATACTACAATAGTGTAAATACCTCTTCTAATCGAATTAGGAGAGACAGGCTGTCAAAAACGCGTATTGGCCTATTATGTCGCGCGGTATATCAAGCCATTGGCTTGATATGTCGCGTGACATAAGTAGCCAGTTTCTGAGCCTCTCAATCATTCTTCCTCCGGTTTAACCAATTCATTCTAGTTGTGTGTGACCCAATAGGATTACATCATGTTGGCAATGAGTTCGATCATATCGAACCTCATAAGACATAAGCGGACTCTAGCAAGCCATTATGTCTACCCAAATAATGCAACGTAAGAGTTCACGTTTCCAATGGTGTACTTCCATTTCTCCCTTTGTCTCACGATGTCATATTTGAACACAAGTCATGGTCCTTGTCAACTTGTTATTGTTCAATGCTTTCTTGATTCTTGAGTATAATGATAATTCCAATCATATTGGGGTACGGCCATACACTTTCATCATTATCACTCATCGAGGGGCCCAAGCATAACATCTCTCTTCCGAGGGACAAATTCCTTCTTGACTTATCATCCTTCCCATCATGAATCCGATCATGCCAATGATAGCCTTTATATCGTGTTAAGATATCGTTTGACTAAAATCAAACATGACTTTCATCATATGTAAGGTTATGATAGTCTTAGGTCTAGGAAATAAATGAAGTAACCGTATGAGATTTAAGTATGAAATTTGACCATGACATAAATCTCATGCGGGTCATGTCCAGTCACTTGTTCTCTAACAAGTACCCATAATTTCAATGTGCATCTCTTATGCATATAATCATCACATGATTATCCATTGACAATTATACTAATTTATTCTCTTAATAATTAGGGACAGAGATTATTATAAACAAATATACAAAACATATAATAATCAAATAATAAACATCTCATATAATAATAAATAATGTCAACACATAAGTCTATCAATCATAGGCCTAGGGCATAACACCAACAGTCTCCCACTTGCACTAGGCCCAATCTACCATGTATCGGATACCCATGGACCTAACATGACCATCATGTTTAGCTTGCGAGAGAGCCTTAGTTAGTGGGTCCGCCACGTTGTCATCAGTGTCTACTCTGCATATCTTAACGTCTTCCCTTTCACATATCTCACGGATAATGTGGAAACGTCGAAGTATGTGTTTGGATCTCTGGTGTGATCTTGGTTCCTTTGCTTGTGCAATGGCACCATTGTTATCATAGTAAAGTTCAATAGGGTCTTTGATGCTTGGAACGACTTCCAAATCACTAATGAACTTCTTGATCCAAACTGCTTCCTTAGCTGCATCGGATGCCGCTATGTACTCAGCTTCGGTTGTAGAATCAGCGACGGTACTTTGCTTGGAACTTTTCCAACTCACAGTGCCTCCATTAAGTGTAAACAAAAATCCAGACTGCGATCTGAAATCATCTTTGTCGGTTTGGAAGCTAGCATCTGTGTAGCCTTTTACTACAAGATCTTCTTCCATTCCTCCAAAGACCAAGAATACATCCTTAGTTCTTCGTAAGTACTTAAGGATATTCTTGATCGCTATCCAATGTGGTTCACCGGGATCCGATTGGTACCTACTCGTCATGCTTAGAGCACACGAGATGTCGGGTCTAGTACATAACATAGCATACATGATAGACCCAATTGCCGAAGCATATGGAATACCATTCATTCTCTTTCGCTCATCATTAGTCTTAGGACTTTGATTCTTGCTAAGAGATATACCATGCAACATTGGCAAGTTTCCTCTTTTAGAATTTTCCATTTGGAATCTTCTAAGGATTTTGTCAATGTAAGTATTTTGACTTAAACCAATTATCCTCTTGGATCTATCTCTATAGATCTTGATACCAAGGATATATGCAGCTTCGCCCATATCTTTCATTGAAAAGCACTTTCCCAACCAAGACTTGACAGTCTGTAGTGCAGGAATGTCATTTTCAATGAGTAAGATATCGTCGACATACAACACTAAAAATAGTGCTACGCTCCCACTAATTTTCTTGTATACACAAGGTTCATCTTCGTTCTTGATAAAGCCAAATTCCTTTATTGCTTCATCAAAACGTAGATTCCAACTCCTTGAAGCTTGCTTCAATCCATAAATGGATTTCTCGCAACTTACACACCTTGTTAGAATTTTCTCGATCGACAAAACCTTCGTTGTATCATGTATACATCCTCAAGTAACTTCCCATTAAGGAAAGCTGTTTTGACATCCATTTGCCATATCTCATAGTCATAATATGCGGCTATGGCAAGTAAAATTCTAATAGACTTAAGCATAGCTACAGGCGAAAAGGTTTCATCATAGTCAATGCCATGAGTTTGCCTATATCCCTTAGCTACTAGCCTAGCCTTATAGGTGTGCACCTTCCCATCCATGTCGGTCTTCTTCTTGAAAACCCATTTGCACCCTATGGTTTTTACACCTTCGGGTGGATCAATCAAGTTCCAAACTTGATTATCGCCCATGGATTGTAATTCGGACTTCATGGCTTCTTGCCATTTTTCCGAATCCGGAGCGGACATCGCTTCTTGATAGCAAGTGGGTTCATCATTTTCGATTAACTCCACTTCATCACTTTCCGTAACGAGAAATCCATATCTCTCGGGTTCGGATCGTGATCTACCACTTCGGCGAGGAACTTGTGCATCTTGAACCGGTTCCACAACGGTTTGTGAACTTGGTTCAGTTTCTACCATTGGTTCAATGTTGTTTTCGGGTTCTCGAACTTCTTCGAGATCTATTTTACTCCCACAGGTTCCTTTGCGAAGAAACTCCTTTTCTAAGAAAGTACCATTTCGAGCAACAAACACTTTGTTCTCGTTTCGGTTGTAGAAATAGTATCCTTTGGTTTCCTTAGGATATCCCACAAAAACACATTTATCGATTTAGGTGCTAGCTTGTCGAAGTTAACTTCTTGACATATGCATCACAACCCCAAATCTTCATGAAAGACAAACTAGGTTTTCTTCCATGCCACATCTCATATGGGGTCTTTTGAACCGATTTGGTAGGAACTCTATTTATAGTGAAAGCGAGCTTTCTAGTGCATGTCCCCAAAAGGATAAAGGAAGCTCAACTTGACTCATCATAGAACGAACCATGTCCAACAAAGTTCTATTCCTCCTTTCTACACACCATTCCATTGTGGTGTTCGGGTGGAGAGAGTTCGAAACGATTCCACAACTCTTAAGATGATCACAAATTCTTGGCTCAAATATTCACCACCTCGATCGGATCGAAGTACCTTAATAGTTTTGCCAAGTTGATTTTGCACCTCATTTTGAAATATTCGAAATATCTCAAACGATTCACTCTTATGTTTCATTAGATAAACATATCCAAATCTACTATAATCATCGGTGAATGTTATGAAGTACCGAAATCCTCCCCTAGCATCGCTACTCATAGGCCCACATACATCGGTATGTATGAGTCCTAATAAGTCGCCCGCCCTTTCACCGGTTTTGGTAAATGGGTCCTTGGTCATCTTGCCAAGTAAACAAGATTCGCATGTCTCATATGATTCATAATCATGTGAGTCCAAAAATCCATCTTTGTGGAGTTTAGAAATGCGTTTCTCGTTTATATGGCCAAGACGACAATGCCATAAGTAAGTGTGGTTTACATCATTGGGTTTAGATTTCTTGTTAATGTTATAGACATCATTATCGCGATTTTCAACATCAAGAATATAAAGGCCATTGAATGAAACAAAGAATACAATAATGCATATCACTCTTGTAAATAGAAAATTTCTTATCACATATAAGAAAATTAAAACCTTCATTATCCAAACATGAAATCGAAATAATATTCCTACTTAAAGCTGGAACGTAATAACAATTGTTCAAAACAAGTATTAGTCCACTAGGTAAAGTAACTTCATAAGTTCCTACGGCTAATGCAAAGAACTCTTGCTCCATTCCCCACACGTAGGTCCACTTCACCTTCCTTAAGCATCCTTACATTTCTTTAGACCACCGCACATTTAAACAAATGTGAGTTCCACATCCGGTATCCAATACCCAAGAACTAGAAGTAGATAGGAATATATCTATAACAAAGATACCTGAAGTTGAAGCAACTCCTTTGCTTCTTCTTCAGTGCTTCCTTGTATTTTGCGCAGTTTCTCCTCCAATGTCCAATCTCATTGCAATGGAAGCAGATTGCGTCCTCTTGGGACTTAGGCTTAGCCTCTTTAGGCTTGGAAGCCTCTTTGGGCTTGGCAACCTTTGCCTTAGGATTAGCAACCTTTGCTTTTCCTTTACCCTTGAACCCCTTCCCCTTGTTAACCATTAGCACTTGATCGGTTTTCTTCTCGACAATACCGGGTTTCCGCAGTAGTCAACATTTGAACTAACTCGGAAAGGTTTCTATTCATTCCACCCATGTTATAGTGCATTATGAAATGACTAAAACTTTTAGGTAATGAATTCAATATTATGTCGGTAGCCAACTCTTGGCTAATTGGAAAACCGAGCCTTTCAAGATGCTCAATGTGGCCCTTTAACTTGAGAGCATGGGGACCAACACTTGTCCTTCACTCATCTTGCATGAGGTCAAGGATGCAACCGTGTTGTACCTTTCTTGCCTAGCTTGAATTTGGAACATTTCCATCCCGATTGTTTAAGTCGATGTCCCCAAGTGCTCAAGATTCTTACGAAGACTCTTGCACATGGCGGAGAGCATAAGGCAACTAACATACGTAGAGTCACGCTTGTGCTTGGATATTGTTCCCTTATTGCCCTAGCAAAGATTGGCGCAGGTTCGTGTGGAATAGGTTCGGAGAACGTACAGCTTTCTCCTCTTGTTTGAGAACAATTCTCAAACTACGGATCCAATCCATATAGTTTGTACCATTCTCTTCCAACTTTTCCTTCTCAAGGACAGATCGCAGTGAAAAGTGATTATTGTTTGATGCCATTTATTCTACAAAAAGATATACATAAAATATGAACACATATAAGTAAACATATCATATGAGAAGTATAGTGCATTTAAATAAATGCTCCCACTAAATTATACACCTTCAAATGCAAATAAGCATAATATACATTTAATGGGCTAAGATCCAACTTTAATTCAATTTCAAGTTTGCTATGGCAAACCGCTCAAAATTAAATTAATTAGGTAGAAAACATCAATCATATCACATATATGACTCTTAGATCTTTTATGAGATCCATTCAAGACATCATATGTCTAGGCATATTTTAATCTCATCTTATGCCTTGGGTCCAAAACCATTTTGATAACCCAATTAAGTTCATTCACTTTAAAACGTATAGGAACCACCATTTCCTCATCTTGCTCACATTCGAAAAGAATCAAAGCACCTTGCTATGGCAAGCCCACCCAAAACTATCCGAATGGTCTCAAGTGTTTTTAATCATGAATTGGCATAAAAAACTTAAAAGTTAAATGAAGGTTCTTTAAAGGTAGATTATAAGCATATCGTAAAGATAGTCAAAATCATGCACCGTAAGTTCCCAGGAAGATAGGTGAGCCGCAAGGACTTCTTAAGTACCAACTCTTCCTTAGACGGAACTCTCCTAGACATGCATAATTAGAAATCAACTACGATTAGGCAACATAATCCTTACCTTTTATAAACAATCGCTTTCCTTTTAAATTTCGCGTATTTATGACTTGTTTCCATAAACAATCATAAGATCCAAAATTTACAATGTCTAAATCTAAACATATTAGGAAACTAAATATCATGTTTCAACTAAACATCTAATTTTAATAATTCTTAACAATTAAGAACAAATAATTCATGCATCGCAACAATTAATAAAACACATCTAAATTAATTAAGCATGCATAAACAATGAATCAATCTAGCATGGACTTATAAACTCAATTTTATAACATCCAGATTTTTCATATCAACATATCAGATTGTAAACACAATCATAGAATAGCAGAAAATTTGAACAAACAGATTACGCCGGTTTTGGCTTGTTATGTCGCGTGACAACATCGCCGAGGCTTAATATGTCGCGCGACCTAACATGCCGCTTAACCTGAATTCCACATGGCTCGATATGTCGCACGACATAGGCGGCCAGGTTACAGGATTTCCAGATTCGAATCAATACAGACATGTACCAATTAAATCACATAAAACAAATTTTTACGATTTAATTCAAGATAAATTGAAAACGATTTTCACATTGTTTCACATAAACAATTAAAAATTCTATCACATACAAAACATGCAATAAGCATATAAACAATTTATATCTTAAACCTAGCATGTTAATTCAAACTTAATCATACGAACGGGGCTCTGATACCACTGTTGGGTTTTACGGGTCCATGCGCAGCGGAATTAAGCATTAAAAACATAAAACCCAAGAAGCCCTAGGATCCGTTCTATACAATTAATTTGAATACCTATGAGATAGAATTAAACCAACCTTGAAACGCTTTCCGGTCTTGAGCTATCGAACGATTTGATTATGTGATATCAAATCACAAACTTCGTTCTTCAACTTGCTTGAACTCTAGGCCTTGATCGATGAATGAGCGAAGACCCTCTTTTGGTATCCACACCTTTGAATGAATCCAAGAACAACTTCTTGATGATTGCTAGATCTAAAACCTTGAAGAATATTGAGAGAATTTGATTGTGAATTTTGCTTTAAAATTTCGGCTAGGCTTTTAGGTCTGATTGTAACCCTTGTATTTATACTAAAATAGTGTAAATACCTCTTCTAATCGAATTAGGAGAGACAGTCATCAAACGCGTATTGGCCTATTATGTCGCGCGGTATATCAAGCCATTGGCTTGATATGTCGCGTGACATAAGTAGCGCTTCGAGCCTCTCAAACATTCTTCCTCCGGTTTAACCAATTCATTCTAGTTGTGTGTGACCCAATAGGATTACATCATGTTGGCAATGAGTTCGATCATATCGAACCTCATAAGACATAAGCGGACTCTAGCAAGCCATTATGTCTACCCAAATAATGCAACGTAAGAGTTCACGTTTCCAATGGTGTACTTCCATTTCTCCCTTTGTCTCACGATGTCATATTTGAACACAAGTCATGGTCCTTGTCAACTTGTTATTGTTCAATGCTTTCTCGATTCTTGAGTATAATGATAATTCCAATCATATTGGGGTACGGCCATACACTTTCATCATTATCACTCATCGAGGGGCCCAAGCATAACATCTCTCTTCCGAGGGACAAATTCCTTCTTGACTTATCATCCTTCCCATCATGAATCCGATCATGCCAATGATAGCCTTTATAGATATCGTGTTAAGATATCGTTTGACTAAAATCAAACATGACTTTCATCATATGTAAGGTTATGATAGTCTTAGGTCTAGGAAATAAATGAAGTAACCGTATGAGATTTAAGTATGACATTTGACCATGACATAAATCTCATGCGGGTCATGTCCAGTCACTTGTTCTCTAACAAGTACCCATAATTTCAATGTGCATCTCTTATGCATATAATCATCACATGATTATCCATTGACAATTATACTAATTTATTCTCTTAATAATTAGGGACAGAGATTATTATAAACAAATATACAAAACATATAATAATCAAATAATAAACATCTCATATAATAATAAATAATGTCAACACATAAGTCTATCAATCATAGGCCTAGGGCATAACACCAACAAGCTCAAGAGAGGTATAGACAGGCTAATTTCGGAAAGCCTCCAGTGAGGTATGGTTTTGAAGACATGGTGTCTTATTTACTTCAGGTTGCCGAGGAAGTAGAGACCGATGCTTCGGAGCCAACTACTTTCAAGGAAGCAGTTACATGTTCAGAGTCCGACGAGATGGAGTCACTCCACAAGAATTCGAGTTTGGAGCTAACCAAGAGTCCAGAGGGCAGAAAGATTATGACTTGCAAATGGGTTTACAAGAAGAAAGAAGGTATGTCACCATAACAGGGGGTCAAGTATAAAGCTTGTGTAGTTGCAAGGGGTTTCACACAGCGGGAGGGCATTGACTACAATGAGATCTTCACACTGATAGTTAGACACACTTCTATCAGAGTGCTATTAGCAATGGTGGCACATCAGGATTTGGAGCTCGAGCAGCTAGATGTGAAAACAGCTTTTCTACATGGAGAGTTAGAAAAGGAGATTTATATGACACAACCAGATGGGTTTCAAGTTCCGGGAAAAGAAAACTATGTGTGCGGATTGAAGAAGTACTTGTATGGATTCAAGTAATCGCCTAGGCAGTAGTACAAGCGGTTTGACAGCTATATGATAGATATTGGCTACACAAGGAGCGCGTATGACTGTTGTGTGTATCACAAAAAGTTAGTGGATGATTCGATCATCTATGTTGACGATATGTTGATAGCGGCTGTCAAGAAGTCAGATATTAAGAAGTTGAAGGGTCTACTGTCTGCAGAGTCCGAGATGAAGGATTTGGGTGCGACAAAGAAAATTCTGGGTATGGATATCTACAGGGATAGAAGCCAACGGAAACTGTTCTTATCACAGAAAGGTTACATCAAGAAAGTTTTATAGAGGTTTGGCATGTCTATAGCAAAGCCGTTAGATTCTCCAAGTGCAGCAAATGCACGTCTGTTGGTTGCCTTTGCACCTAAGTCGGATGAGGAGAAAGAGTACATGGCTCGAGTACCCTATGCTAGTGCAGTTGGTAGTTTGATGTATGTTATGGTTTGCACTAGACTAGATCTTGCTCATGTTGTTAGTGTTGTTAGTAGGTACATGGGGAATCCTGGTAAGGAACATTGGCAAGCAGTAAAGAGTATCTTCAGGTACCTTAGGGGTATATCAGATGTTGGGCTCATTTATGGAGGTGGTATAGAATGTGCAGTTGAGGGTTATTGTGATTCAAACTACTCTGGGATGTTGACACGAGGAGATCTATGACCGGGCATGTGTTCACTCTTGTTGGGTCAGTTGGAAGGCTACTTTACAATCTACGGTGGCATTGTCTACTACAGAGGTGGAGTACATGGCATTGATAGAAGCTGTGAAAGAGGGGATATGGCTAAAGGGTTTGATCAGCGATCTTGTTTTAAGTTAGGATTAGGCTACAATATTTTATGACAGTTTGAGTGCAATCTATTTGGCAAAGGATCAAGTTCATCATGAGAGTATAAAGCAAATAAATGTGAGGTATCATTTTCTGAGGAGTGAGAAGCGGATCAAGGTGAAGAAAGTGGGTACTGCGGATAATCCTGCTGACATGTTCACGAAGTCCGTTCTGACTAGCAATTTCCAACATTGTATGGACTTGTTGAATGTTCGCAACTATTAGATAGCATATGAGGCAGAGGGGGAAGTCTGTTTATAATTTGGAGGTTAGATGTCAAGGTGGAGATTTGTTGGGTATGATGCCATCTAAGTTAGGGATGCCTAAATTATGGGATTAAACAAGCAAAAATTTGGAATTCCTGACACAGACATAGGGAAAGACCGTGCGTCACAGGCGCGCGACCGTGCCAAGTTTCCGCTGAAAGGGGGCGATCGCGCACATGTGTGGAGCGATCGCGCGGGTGCCAAATTGGATTATTTGCCAAGAATTCATGAATTAGCTAGTTCCTTTTGCTTAATAGTTTCTCTATATCTAGGGTTTGCACAGACATGAATTATTTACCAAGAATTTGTGAATTAGATTAGAGAAGATTGTTATCGATTTATTTATCGAAGACAATAATATTCTCTAGCTTTGCACGTGGACGTATCCAAGTTGATGAACCACATATATTTTTGTGTTCTATGATTTTTACTTATTTTCGATCTTCTATATAGACCCTATTATAACAATACTCAGAACACCAATCAACTTAATATTCCTCCCTCTCATTTTCTCTATTACCTTACTTTTATATTTTCATCACTTACTCTATTTATATTTTTCTTAAATTTTTGTGTAAAAACTCAATGGAAAATCTCACACAAGACTAGACGGAGGGAGTAGACAAAATTTTGTGATAGATCGATAAAAAAGGTAGAACGTGTCTAGCTAGAAATATGGATTGGCCCAAATACCTAAACAACATCATATACACGTGCATACGTTAAATTGCAGTAACCATGTAACGTAATGCACTTACTTATTTGCATCGTTTGTACTATTGTAAAATTAGATTTGATGATGCATGAAACGATCCAGATCAGCCTTAGTCCAGCAGTTTGGTTGATCTCCCGCCAATGTGACTTGAAACCACAAACAAATGACTAGCCGGGTTGGCCTCCGGCTAAGACCCTTCGGCATGATGATGAGATAACGTGTATTAGGCTTATAAACTGAATTGAATAACGTAGTTCTAAAATAGAAAATAATACATTACCCTTTTACGTTGGGTGTTGTAAGGTATTTATAGTGGTAGAGAAGAATCGTAATAAAACCCTAAAATCACGGAGATGTTATTGGCGTAACTGTCTCTGAAAATGTAGGAGGCGTTTGCAGGTGAGGACGTGGGTAGACATACGTATTGGTAGATCAAGTTCAATTGAATGATCAAGGGCGACCTGACTTTGTAACTTGACTTGATTATGGATTGTACAAGTAGGTGATCGTATGTCGGATGTAGCTAGGTCGGGACCAAAGATGGTCGGACAATGAACTAGATCGATTGATCTATGCTGGGCCATGGGCTTTGTAGTGAGTGGATCAACCCATTTGATAATATGGTCTTGATAACGTCTGAAAGGTTGGGCTTCACCCGTTGGGCCTAGCCTGTCACATTTATTCCGTTCAATGGCTCCCAACTTTCTGAGTTGACTTTGTCGACCAGGAAGTTATAAAGAATTTGTGGAGGCTTACATAGCTCGTTGTTGGATGATCGACTGAGTTGACGTGACTTGATCTCGACCATTGACTTTTTTTACGGTTGGATGCGTTAAGGTGCCGTACTTTTCGTAATGATTGTATGATTCTGGCGATTGGACATCCGTCTTAGGTACCCTTTGATTCCTCTGTATTTAGGTTTAATTGTAAGATTTTCCCTTGATTCCACCATGGCTAGGACCTTTGGCTGCGAGCTAGGTGTTAGATACGGATACTACTCTCAAAACCTTAGGATTTACAAATGTCTAGAGGGTCCATGGAAGGAGATGAATCGAGAGGAGTGTATAACCATCCTAAATAGGAGGGGTTTATTTTATGGTGAGTTAGGGTTTCCGGCTGGAGTGACTATGGGGGACATGGAGGCGGACGATCTACGGATTGTCCATTTCTGTCTCTTCAACAAACTTGTTAGGCCCAATTGGCAAGGAAATAGGCTAGAGGGGGAGGGGGTGAATAGCCTTTTTACCATTTTAATGGAAAATACCTTAATGGTCAAAGTCACTAATCAGAAGTTTGTAAGTTAATCAGTAAGCATAGCGGAATATTCGTGACTTAGTTTAAACTCACACAAAATCAGCAAGAAGTTGTTTAGAGCTTGATTTTAACACGAGGTATTTAATTAAACCATTTATGCAGTGCAACTTATTTGGTTTAGGGAAATACTTATGATTTAGTAGGATGAACTGTTCTGATTTGTAATGGTGAACGACTGGCAAGATTAAAGTAAAGTAAAGACAAGAACACAGTATTTGGAGAGGTTCACAGCGTGAATGCTGCTACGTCCTCTACCAAGATTGATCAGATCTTGGATTTTGAGAGAAGTTTACTATCAGTTGGTCCTAGTCTATTACAAGTGCGGCCTTGCCGGTTACAAGGATTGAAAACAAAAGATCTACTGATGGATCGTAAGACAAAGAAGCTCGACTGTGTGTTTTTGAGCGGCAAGTTAGACTTATCTCACTCAGGTGTGTGTGTGTTTCTCAATCAATACATTCCAATGATTGTCTTGTTGGAGAATGCTTACAAGTTTGATTGAGATGTGCACGAGTGTATGTCCCTAATAATGTCTAATGATTTTCTGGACTTGAAGGCTTGAGCTTCATTGAATGCTTTAAGCACACTCTGCTTCAATGCAACTGACCAACCATCTTCAATGCATCAAAGTCTTCTATATATACTTGTGAAGAAAAGAACTAAGATTCCATTGAGGGGTAGATTCGGAATATGAAAAGTATGGTTGGTAGGTGAGGATCATTTAATGCCATATCTTTTGCAATTAATGCGGGAGATTTTGAATAAGACATTTCTGCTTTGTTCGGCGGGTAATAACCCCTTTGTCCCAACCGGTTACCTGCAACAAGCAGATAAAGGACAAAGTAGAGCTAAAAGTAGCTCTTGTGTCAGAACAGGCAGAATGGCATTAGCAGGAAAAATGTAACTACTTTTAGCAAAAAAGTACGATGAAAGAGATAGAGATGTGACCGTTGTGACTGGGAGTCTATTTCAAATGAAGGGAGTCATCACAAATTTAAGTCACCTATCTGCTGAAGTATGTTGCTGAAAAGTGTTCTCTCCTGCTGATTACCAGGCAGATCTCACCAGCAGGACATTATCCTGCATGACTTGCTGAACTAACATAGAGAACATCAGCAAGAGATCCAAAAATAAAATCTAATTAAATTAGGGGTCTCTAACTGGCCATGTGATTGGGATTAAGCAATTCTGAGTCCACATATATTTTGACCCAACAATCTCCTCCTAATTGCTTAAGTCCAATCACCTTTAAACAGAATCACTTAAAGAAGTATAGATAGATACTAAGATAATATGCAAGTGATAACTGTAAAGGCAAACTATTAATGTTCCTGCAGAAGGGTTAGATAGATATTAAGCAAAAGACACAAAATCAAAAACCAAATTGTCAGCAAAAAGTAAGTTTGTTTTGGGGCTTCATGAGGATATCTATTTCATTGGTTACAAGACGGTCAAGGATCGCGGGTTCATCGGCGAAGAACGGTGGAATCGGCGCAGACTCTAGACTTTTTCTCGCTTCTTGGCTTCGGCCTTTCTCAGCCTTTCCTCTTCTTGCTTGCCTTGTAGCGCTCCACCAACACTTCATTCTTCCCTTCCAGCTTGGCAATCTTCAGATTGGCTTCAGAAAGCTTGGCTTCAGCAGCAGCAGCTCTGTCTTCAGCAGCTTTGAGTTTCAGCTCCAAATTCTTGATGCTGAGATCTTGATTAAGATTTGTATCAAGCAGCAGCCGCTGAGTCTTGGTGGTGCTATCAATGGGATCGCAAATCTTATCAAATCTTTCTTCACCAACACTTAGATCACTGAGGGTGGCTCTGGCAGGAGAGGGTCTTGGTTTGCTGAGGGCATTGGCAATTGTGGCTGAAATTTTGGCTGAGACTTTGTTTGAGATTCTGTTTGCTAAGCCTTCCTCCTCCTGAGTGGACTTAAGCACTAACTCATTCAGATCATCAAACCTATCACGCAGATAATAGCCTAGATCACCAATGTCACCACGAAGAACAGGCTTGTAAGCATCAGAAAGATATCCATGGTAATTGGAAATGTAGCCATAAAGGGTGTAAACAGTAGGGTTCAAAAAGTGAGCAGGAATAACAGTGTTGACAATCAGAGGAACATCAGAAGGAACATGGGTAGAAGGGACAGATAGAGGAAAATCAGGATGGATGATGATAGATAGATCAGTAGACAGAGGAGGGTCAAGAAACATCTGACCATTATTTTCCAAGGAGAGCCTGACTGCAAGCATGAAGTTAAGAAAGGCTCTTCCATTCAGCAAAGTGCGCATGATACCAAGACTAAGAATCCTCCCAGTATCTACTGAATGATCTTGTCGACCGGGCCTGGAGGCATAAAATGGCAAAGTGATGGCCAGGGCATGCTGATAGACAAGCTTCCAAGCACCAGCAGCAGAGTAAGAGGAATACTCAAGAACATCAGTCACAAGATCATTAATCACCAAACACTTCCTTTTAATTCCATCTGAATAAATGCAGACCTCAATGGGTGATTCACCAGCTAGACATACTTCACCATGAATCTTCAAAGAACCAGGTTGATTGGTAGCAGGAGGAGGGATTTTAACTTTGGAATGAGAAACAGCAGGGGTTTTCTTTTTGCCATGCTTAATGTCCTTATCCCATTTGAGCAGTATGGGGGTCATGCTGGAAGATCCTTCAGAAGGGACAGAATTTTTGAAGGGATGCTTTATTTTTCTTGATCTAGACCTCCACTTAAGTTTCTGATGAGGAGGGAATAGAGCATTACCAGCAGAGTCCTTTGGAATGGACTTCAAGGTAGTGTATCAGTTTAAGCATATCATCATCCTACAGTCATCAGAAAGAGAATTGTACCATGAGGGAGGTGAGGTATCCTCTTCAACAATAGCAGGAATCTCCTCATAATCTTCTGGATCAATTTCATCAGGTCTGTCTTCTTCAGCAGCAGGCAGTGGATCATCATGGGACAAGTAATCAGCAATGGCTTGATGAATAAGGGCTTGAACAGGATTGTAGACAACAATTGCAGAGAAAGCATTGTCAACTTCTCTGGATTGAAGATCGCAAAGAATGTCGGCATGCGGCAACTCCTCCTCCCAAATCAACAATCTCTTGGAAGGGTTCAGTAGGATCATTAAAAAAAATAGGACCTTGCTCAGCAATTGAGTCATCAAGAAAAACTCCTCCTGTAACCACTATAGGCACATGTTGAGCAGGACTTGCAGATGGGATGGAGTGAGCACAAGATAAAGGGGTATCTTTCAAAAATACAGTGCTGATAAACTGGTTGTCATTATCGAAACTTGATTCTGCTGAGCTAATAGAGTCACTTGAGGAACCAGCAGAAGGAGTATCATCAGCATTCCCAGAATCAACCTTCTTTTCAGAAGAACTGCCACTCATTCTCTTCAATGCTTCTTCAGAGTGAGTGATCAATTCCTGAGTCATCTTCAAAACATTTTCAATCAGCTGAGAAGCAAGAGGGCCTCTGGTAAGAGTTTCAGCATCAGAATACTTGAATCCCCAGTCTTCATCATTTTCAGCTCTTCCTAGCTGATAGGGATCATTTTCTTCAAAGTCAAATTGAGTCTTGAATAATGAGGCATAAGCAATCCGAGGATCGAGATGACCATCGATCCTGTCTTATCCGGTCCTAAAAAAGATAGACTTGATTCCAAAGGAGAGGTAGAAGATCAAAATATCTATTGAAGTTCAGCATCAACACATTCTTGCTGAAATTCTGGTACTTGGAGAGTGGAGGGAACTTCTCAGCAAAAGTTTCATTCAACATAATCAACCAGGTTTCCAGTAGGAACAATTTCTTTCTTCTCTTCATGAAACTGAAGAAGCCTTCTGATGAATGGCTGGAGATGGTCAATTGGAAACACCCAGTCACTTGGAGCAATTTTGTTGATCATGGACCAAGGATTATTGAAATAGATATGAAATGTGGGGTTCTTGATTGGGGCACATTTTCTGTTTCTGGCTTCTATGGCTATTCGGATGAGGCGGTGTCTTTGAATATCTGGAAGGTTAGGATAGGAAAGTAGAAGGGGCTATGAGGGAATCCTCCTCCTCGAATCTTTCTCAATCAGTCTTCTTCTTTCAGCAATTTCTCGATCAATTTCTTCAGGGGTTTTAGTGACTTTTCTGAAGGTTGGCTTAGGGAGCAATGAGGCATCATCAAGGATGGGTTCAGAAAATAATACTTTTCTGACTCTAGGATCAGAAGAAGGAATAGGAAAGGATTCAGGAACTTTGGCAGAAACAGATTTTGATTTCTTAGAGGGTTTGGCAGAAGATGCAGACAATTTTCTCTTCTTTGGTTCAGCAGAGGATGGGGCAGCAGGATTGGAAGCAGATCTCTTGGCTCTAGTAACAGGGCCAGCCGCAGTGGTAGATGAGGAAGCAGGGGCTGAGGCAACTGATGGCTTGGAACTAGCAGGTGCTAGGGTTGATATCTTGGATTTTTCTTCTTGACCATCTGAGCAGCAGGAGCAACAACTCTATCAGCAGGAACATGGGCTTCACCAGCAGCAGGCTGTCTGCTAATTCTTTTCCAATCAGCATCACTGTGATGCTTCAACTTTCGTTTGGATATGCTGGTAGCATTTGGATCAGCAAGAACCACAGCAGGGTTTCCTCTAATTATTTTGCTCAGCAGCCAATAATGACAACCTTTGCCAGGGAAATCCTTACCTTTCTGTCTGTCAGCAGCATACTTCTTAGCTGCTAGGGCAATGACCCTAAAGATAAATCCACACCAATTAAAATTCTTTCTAAGCACAATGGCTGAAAATCCCTCAAACTGAAGATCGGTAACATGGCTATGCGAGCCAGATCGGCATATCAGACATCTGTCAATAATTTCTATCAAGGCAAAATATCTTCTAATATAATGAACCTTGAAGTGTTTGTCCCCACTGAGTCTAGGTCCGGCATTAGCACCTCTGATAAGGGTCCAGGCTTCATCCAGAACGGAAGCATCAATAGAATTAGGGCCAGAATTTCCTAGGGTTGGAAAAATAGAGGATATTCTTTCAGGGGTAACTGAGATTGGAACACCAAAAACGGTAGAAGAAATGGCAGAGAAGGATTCTGGGTCATCTTCATCGGAATATTCAACAATGGCATTTGCGAAGAATTCTCTGACTGAATCAATGAAGACTCCAAAATCATCAGTAGGAGCCAGGAAGGGGAGAACAGAAGTATCTGAGAGAAGAGCCCTGAGAAATTGTCCATCAGCTTCATCATCGAAAAAGCTTGGGTCTATGTAACCTCCATAGATATCCTTTTCATTACTCATAGTTTCTGCAAAATTCAACAACCAAACAAACTCAAACACAATAAACCATAGTTAGAATCAGTTAATTGAAATATCAAGATATACATACCAGATTCGAAGAAAAAGAGTTGAGTTATGGAGGTTTGAGATAGCAAGATAGGAATTTGATGAGTAAATGTTTGGAGAATGCGAAAGGATTTTTGAGAAGATGGTCTTTGCTTAAATATGTTATGGAGTTAGGAGGGAAAGGTTTATTTGAAAAAGGGGTTTCAAAGAGGCGCAACTGTTCATTTTCATTGGAATACGTGCGGCAGCAGTTGCATTTAAAGCGCCAGATTTAAGCAGTTAAAAATGATTAAGAATAACTGTTTAAGATTTTAAATGATACAGTTTACCTCCGATTTATCACAACATTAATTAGAATAAATCATTTGACACGATTTTCGGAAGTGAGGTACACACACGTGTTAGAGAGGGGTGTGACCAACTGTCCTTGATTTGATTTGACTGACAGGGAATTCAGCTTTTCATTTAAGAGGAAGCTTGCTGATGGGAGATATAAATAGCTGGCAACCACAACTAGAGCACCAGCAGAGGAAAAGACATCGGCAAGCAATCGGCAAGATACAGATTAGCAGAATAACTAATCAGCAGATATATCAGCACGCAGCAAAGACTGATCGGCGGAGATAACAATCTCAGCAAGATATAAGCATCAACCAGAGTAACCAATAACACCCATCTCACTCCTTAGAAATTCAAATCTCTTCTGATCAAGCGGCTTTGTCAAGATATCAGCTCTTTGAAAGTCGGTGTGCACTTTCAGCAAGACGACGTTGCCTTTCTCAACATGACCTTTCAAGAAATGGTATTTTATGTCAATGTGCTTTGTTTTGGAGTGCATTACTGGATTGTTTGAGACCGAAATGGCGCATTGATTGTCACAAGAGATAGGGCGTACTTGAGGTGGAATCTCATAGTCTACTAATTGTTGCTTCATCCATAGGATTTGAGAGCAAAGCAGCCTATCTAAGCAACAATGTATTCAGCCTCAGTTGTGGAAGTAGAGGTAGCTGTTTGCTTTTTGCATGACCATGAAACTAGCCTCTCACCAAGAAACTGGCATGTTCCACTGGTACTCTTCCTTGTGACTCGGCAAGATGCGTAGTTAGCATCTGAGTAACCGATAAGATTGAAAGAAGAATCTCTGGCATACCATAGGCCTAGGTTAGTAGTGCTACTTAGATATTTGATAATTCTTTTTACAGCTTGCAGATGGGATTCTCTAGGATCGGCTTGAAATCTTGCGCAGACACAAACGACAAACATAATATCCGGTCATTTGTTAGATAGAGAAGTGAACCAATCATTCCTCTGTAAAGAGTCATGTCCACTTTCTTGCCGGATTCGTCTTTATCAAGATGCACATTTGTTGCCATGGGAGTGCTTTGAGGATGAGCATTATCAAAACCAAATTTCTTGATCAGCTCCTTGGTATATTTGGCTTGATGTATGAAAATTCCTTCATTGGTTTGCTTCACTTGAAGACCAAGGAAATAAGTTAACTCACCCATCATACTCATTTCAAACTTGCTTTGCATGAGCTTTTCAAATCTTTTGCATAGGGCTTCATTTGTGGAACCGAAGATGATGTCGTCCACATATATTTGAACAAACAATGAATGACCCTTGTGCTTGGTCACAAATAGAGTTGTGTCGATCTTTCCTCTTGTAAATCCCAGACCGTCACTGAGTAGGAACTTGGACAAAGTTTCGTACCAAGCCCTAGGTGCTTGCTTCAAGCCATAAAGAGCTTTCTTCAATCGGTAGACATGATTGGGTTTCTTAGGATCTTCAAAGCCTGGTGGTTGTTCAACGTAGACCAGCTCTTGGAGTTCACCATTTAAGAATGCGCTTTTCACATCCATTTGATATAGCTTGAATTCTTTGAAGGCAGCATAGGCAAGAAATAGTCTTATCGCTTCTAATCTTGCTACTGGTGCGAAAGTTTGATCATAATCAATCCCTTCTTCTTGATGGTATCCTTTGGCCACCAATCTTGCTTTGTTTCTTGTAATCTTTCCGGATTCATCCAACTTGTTTTTGAATACCCATTTAGTTCCAATAACTTGCTAAGAGGAAGGAACCAGTTCCCAGACATTACATCTTTCAAACTGATTTAATTGTTCTTGCATAGCTCCCATCCAACTCGGATCAGCAAGGGCTTCTTCAGTCTTCTGAGGCTCAATATCAGACACCATTGCCGAAGAGAAAAGGTTTTCATCAAAGTCCTTGCTCAGATTTCTGGTCACTCTGGGTCCAAAGACATCATCAATGACGTTGTCAAGAGGATGGTCACGATGAGGTCTAACTTCTCTCGGAAGATCTTGTCTTACTGATTCCTGTCTTAAGGATTCTAGAGGAGGTTCAGAATCAGCAGCAGATCTGGAAGATGATATATTGAAAGGAATAGGAGAGATGGGATTGTTTGGACTTTGAGTGGCATTGGAATTTGATTGAGGAATATTTGGTATAGGAGGATGAATTACTGAGATTGGATTTGGGCTAGGATTCATTGGTACGGGTTGAGAAGAAGCGGCAGATTGGCTATCAGCAGGGGCATTTGGAGGATTTTCAGCAGGATGGTTTCTTGCTGAAGATGGAAAGATATCTGCTGGGTCTTCTGCAACAACAAAAGGATCTTGCACTTTATCTGCAGATTGGTTAGAATTACTAGATTCACCTGTCTCAAAACCACTAGATTGGTTAGCACTATTTGGAGCCTGATCAGACTCTAACAAATCAAATTCATCAAAAGTTACATGAACAAATTCAACAATTTTCAAAAGTTTCTTATTGAAAACTCGAAAGGCCTTACTATGTTTTGAGTAGCCGACAAAGATGCCTTCATCAGCTTTTTCATCAAATTTTCCTCCGTGCTCTCTTCCATTGTAAAGCACATAACATTTGCACCCAAAGATTTTGAAGAATCCAATATTGGGCACTCGGCCTCTCCAGAGTTCATAAGGAGTCTTATTATGGAATTTGTTGATGAGAGATCTATTCTGAGTGAAGCAGGCGGTATGAATGGCTTCGGCCCAGAAATATTTCGGCAGCCTGGCTTCAGAAATCATGGTCTTACCGGCTTCAATTAGTGTCCTATTCTTTCTCTCAACTACACCATTTTGTTGAGGTGTACCAGCAGCAGAGAAATTATGGTCTATACCATGATCATCACAATATTGAGCAATACCGTTGTTTGTAAATTCAGTCCCATTGTCCGATCTCATGCTGAGGATATCGCTCTCTTTCTGAGTCTGTAGCAGTCTGAATAGCTTGGTGGCAACATCATATGTATCATCTTTGTTGCTGAATGCTTCCACCCAAGTATATCTGGAATAGTCATTACTACGACCAAGGTATATCTACTTCCCCCAAGGCTGGCTGTGGTTGTGGGACCAAATAGATCCATATGTAGCATTTGTAGGCACCTAGAAGTTGACATGCAGGGCTTGATCTCGAAAGAGGATTTGTGTTGTTTTCCCAACTGGCAAGCTCTGCACTTCTTTCCATGATCAGCGGACACTTTTGGAAGACCAGTTGCCAATCCAGAACTGGCAAGCTTGGATATTGATTTGAAGTTTAAGTGGCTGAGACTCTTGTGCCATAGCCACGAGTTCTCACTGATATTCTTAGCTACAAAACAGATATTAGTAACACCAGTAATAGCACCTAAGTCTACTGCATAAATGTTACCTTTTTGTTTGGCAGTGAGAAGAGTTTCATTTGAAGCAATGTCTTTTATATAGCAACTTGAAGTAGTGAAGACACATTGCATCCCTCTATCACAGAATTGTGATATGGAGAGAAGGTTATGCTTGAGTCCATCCACCAAAGAGACCTTCTGTACAGTAATTTCACCTCTAATGATGGTTCCACATCCAATTATCTTACCTTTTCCATTGTCACCAAAAACTACAGGAGGACCTGATGCGTCAACAATATCAGCAAGGAGATCGGCACGGCCAGTCATGTGTCTAGAACAGCCACTATCCAAAATCCATACATCTTTGCTGGCATCAGTCAAGGCCATAAAGCATTCCTGCAAGTTAAACATGCTTATGGTCCCCCTTATTCACTGGGTCCAAGAGGTTAGTTCCTCTTGGGCAGCCATATCTGGCCGCCACTAGAGGCGTTAGCCACTGTGGGTCCTGAAGAGCTTTTCAAGAGGCATTCATGAGCCTGATGACCATAATCCAAACAACTATCACATCTCACTTTGCTGATTACTGAGTAGTCGGCAAGACACCACTAGATTTAGTCATTGCATCATTTGGCTTAGGAGAATTAGCAGATACGAACTTAGGGACTTTGTAAGTGCTGGTTTTACCCTTCTTACCTTTCTGCTTGCCTTTGCCAGTCACCGTTGGGGGAGACTGTTCATCGGCAGCTGAATCAAGATTGGCAATGCCAGCTTTGCTGATGCATTTACTATTAATGTCTTCATCCACAGAATCATTGTCAGCAATCTTAATTCCCTTTTGTACGTACCTGGCTTTCTCCATTTCCTTGTAGTGAGGATACTTCATTGCTACAGCATTATATTTTAGCTTGGTATCCTTATGCAATGAGTTAATCGAGTTGTTCTAAGCCTTCTTGTCCTTTTTCTCGATTCTGAGGCATCGCACATCGCTACTGCTGGTTTCAAATCCTATCCCATGTTGGTTATTTTTAGGAGAAATTTGGGTTGCATTAATTGCAATTTTAGCAGCGTTAGGTTTTGAAAAAGTATCAATAGTTTTCATAAGAGAATCATTTCTTTGAGCTAAATCTTTAATCTGTGCAGTGTGTACTTTTGCTCTACTTTTGAGATCCAGGTTTTCAGTTTTAAGTTGATCGAACTCACTCAGTTTTGTTTTTAAAGAATCAAGTTCTAATTTGAGTGAGTCTCTTTCAGCAGAAACTAAACTGAAATCAACAATCAATATTTCATGAACACTACTCAACTTTTCGTAATCAATAAAAAGTTCATCCATGGTCTCTATCATCTCAGCTTTAGATATCTCAGGAAGAGGATCAGTTATGTTTCGTTTGGCTGAGTGATCTTTTGGTTCAGGAGAGAAGTTGGGCAGAGATGAGATGGGTTTGGCAAGATTTCTTGAAATGCTTGGGAGTTTGGTAAAGGATAGCTTCTTTTCAGAGGATTGTGGAGGACTTGTTTTGGTTGCATAGGAGGTAATAGGTCCACACTGTCCGTAGAGTGAGGTTCCAACTTGATGAACCTTGTAACCATAAGGGTTAACTACATTGACTTTAACTTCTTGGAATGAATGTCTTGCTGGCTTTTCTGTCCTTAATAGTGTTCTTGGAGGAGTTGCATTCCGGTGAATAGGAGTTGGTAGATCTAGTGCTATTTCATCATTGGAATCCAGGGCAACAAAACTTATATCAGCATCTTCATTGTCATCGGCAGCGCCTTCACCTTCTGAGTCAGTTTCACACCAGACTGGCATAGCTTTCTCTGTGCTGTCATCTGCAACATAGCTTCTGGACTTTGGATGTCTTTAATTTACCGATTTCCTGACATACTCATATTTTGGCTGGGGACATTTAGATGCAAAATGTCTAGGTTTTCGGAAGTTAAAACATACCAAGTCTCCTTTGCTGTTCTTTCCATCAGCAGTGCTAGTAGAAGGCTTATGGTTGCTGGTGGTTCTATGGAAGGGAGTAGTAAATGGTTTGTTTTGATTTGGTTTGCTGTCTTTTTGCATTTTCTTGAAGTTTTTGAACTTTCGGTAGTTTCTGGCAAATGCAGCAAATTCATCTTCTTCCACATGAGGCTCAGGAGGGCTTTCAAGGGTTTTGTTACAGCAAGGGCTTTGGCATTGATCAGTAGGAGGATAAGGAGTAGGAATTTGAGATATCTGAGTCTGTGCTGAGAGAGACATGCATTTGAAGTTTTTATCGAGAACATTAAGTTTTTGTAGTTATCTCTCATACAGAAATAGACTAGACACAATATTTTGAATAGAAGTAGTATTTAAATCTCTAGCTTCTCTGAGAAGAGTGACCTTGGTATGATATATACTTCCTAATGCACTTAGAAAGCGTATATTCAGCTCTTTCATAGTTTATACTTTGCCAAGAGAAGCACATAGATTACTTACCTCGCAGAACTTATCATATGCTGTTCTGAGTGATTCGCCATCTGACTTTTTGAAGGATTCGAACTCAGCAATTGCGTCATAAAGCCTGTTGTCTTTGGTGTGAGCATCTCCTTCGAAGTATTCAAGGAGCTTGTTCTAGCATTCTTGTGCCGTGTAACACAAGTCAATGAGCTTGTACTGTTTGTCATCTAGACCACAAGAGATAATGTGGCTGGCTTTCCCATCAAGAGCATAGGTTAATTTGTCTTCGTCAGTCCATTCATCTCTTGGTTTTTCGACCAGAGTTTTCGTAACTTGAACATCTGTTTCTTGTTCATCATCAGCGTCAGCATGCGCAGTTAGGGGAGTGGATGGTATAGGTTTGTAGGTGGTTTGAACCTTCAAGGGAGTAATCGGTCCACCTTCCACTACTTTCATTAATCGTTCATCGATGGAGTTCATGTACTTTATCATTCGGGATTTCCAAACACCAAATTCGTTGGTGTTCAACATCGGTATGGTAGTGATGTTAAACGACTGCATAATTTTTCCTGCCATGGTATCGGCAATCAAGCTGTAAGGCTTGGAAATTTCTTTCAAAAATGACAAGCTCTGATACCAATTGTTAGGCCCAATTGGCAAGGAAATAGGCTAGAGGGGGGGGGGTGAATAGCCTTTTTACTATTTTAATGGAAAATACCTTAATGGTCAAAGTCACTAATCAGAAGTTTGTAAGTTAATCAGTAAGCACAGCGGAATATTCGTGACTTAGTTTAAACTCACACAAAATCAGCAAGAAGTTGTTTAGAGCTTGATTTTAACACGAGTTATTTAATTAAACCATTTATGCAGTGTAACTTGTTTGGTTTAGGGAAATACTTATGATTCAGCAGGATGAACTGTTCTGATTTGTAATGGTGAACGACTGGCAAGATTAAAGTAAAGTAAAGACAAGAACACAGTATTTGGAGAGGTTCACAGCGTGAATGCTGCTACGTCCTCTACCAAGATTGATCAGATCTTGGATTTTGAGAGAAGTTTACTATCAGTTGGTCCTAGTCTATTACAAGTGCGGCCTTGCTGGTTACAAGGATTGAAAACAAAAGATCTAGTGATGGATCGTAAGACAAAGAACTGACCAGGTGTTTTTGAGCGGCAAGTTAGACTTATCTCACTCAGGTGTGTGTATATTTCTCAATCAATACATTCCAATGATTGTCTTGTTGGAGAATGCTTACAAGTTTGATTGAGATGTGCACGAGTGTATGTCCCTAATAATGTCTAATGATTTTCTGGACTTGAAGGCTTGAGCTTCATTGAATGCTTCAAGCACACTCTTCTTCAATGCAACTGACCAACCATCTTCAATGCATCAAAGTCTTCTATATATACTTGTGAAGAAAAGAACTAAGATGCCGTTGAGGGGTAGATTCGGAATATGAAAAGTATGGTTGGTAGGTGAGGATCATTTAATGCCATATCTTTTGCAATTAATGTGGGAGATTTTGAATAAGACATTTCTGCTTTGTTCGGCAGGTAATAACCCCTTTGTCCCAACCGATTACCTGCAACAAGCAGACAAAGGACAAAGTAGAGCTAAAAGTAGCTCTTGTGTCAGAACAACAGGCAGAATGGCATTAGCAGGAAAAATGTAACTACTTTTAGCAAACAAGTACGATGAAAGAGATAGAGATGTGACCGTTGTGACTGGGAGTCTGTTTCAAATGAAGGGAGTCATCACAAATTTAAGTCACCTATCTGCTGAAGTATGTTGCTGAAAAGTGTTATCTCCTGCTGATTACCAGGCAGATCTCACCGGCAGGACATTATCCTGCATGACTTGCTGAACTAACATAGAGAACAACAGCAAGAGATCCAAAAATAAAATCTAATTAAATTAGGGGTCTCTAACTGGCCATGTGATTGGGATTAAGCAATTCTGAGTCCACATATATTTTGACCCAACAAAATTGATATACCACCTCATTATCTTCTATATCAAGTCCAATAAATCCCCTTTTCCTAGATAAAGATTAGAAATCTCAGAGGAATCTAGGTCGCCCATAGGTAGCTCGAAACATACGTCAACTAGGACTGATTCCCCTATTTCTGTGTCTTCTATAGATATGGAAGCTCAACAGAGTTCAGCTTCTACCTCGTCAAGCTCTTCTTCAGGCAATATCGTCGACGCATTTTGCTTGACGGTCGTTCCAGGCCGTAATGAGTGAGGATATGTGGCCCCCAAGCCAACAGTTGGTAGGAAGAATGTTGAATCAAGGATCAAGATCATGCACGACTTCTTCGAGGTGTCCAGAGAGGATTTCCATCTAACCTACCATACTGAGAGGCAAGGAAAGGCCCAATCTTGGACACATTAGGCCCTGAATACATCCAAGGTAGCTTTCTACTATGGCCAGTTTGTGGCCGGGCTATGCCTCTTCCTTGATCCGTTCATCTGTGAATTTTTGGAGTGTTTGGCTGGTGTCCCCATGCAACTAGGAGCCAACACTGTTAGGGTGCTAGTATATTTTGCCATCGTGTGCAGGTCCATCGGGTATGAGTCGTGTATGCACATTTTTAGGAGGTTTTTCAAGGTAGTGGTAAATGACAAAACTCTTGGGATAAGCACTCCGGCCAAGGCTAAGGCCCCTAAGCTGTTCGTTAACTTGCCTGACAAAGTTTCTAGGTCAAACTCCCATTTGATTTTGGTCGAGAGTATAAAAGGATGGGAATTCCCTTTGCCCGAAGTAGATACGCGCCTAATGAAGGAGGAGGACTATTGGGTCCCTGAGTGGAGTGAGGAGCTCGCTCGTAGGTTGGTACTGGTAGCTCGGAGGAGTACCATTAGCTGGTCCACCTTAGGATCCGATAAGGATTACTTTATTCAGGCCGGCATGATGCTGGGAGGCAATGGAGAGATAGCTCCCCTAGTGCCAATAGTTCGCAGTCTTAGGTACCCCGACTGGGTTATCCATGAACGGGAAAGATTTGAGTCTCAGTGTCATTCCTGCAAGAAGAAGATCGGCCACTGCAGAAATATCTTTTATTATGGCGGTTAAGTGTTTACTCGCTTTTTTCCTTGATTGGTAAATTTTTGCTCGTACATTTCTTTTGCTAACTGTTTCCTCTTTAACTGTGTAGTTCTTACCCCGATCAAGAAGCGAACATGGATCGCATTGTCAGCGCGAGTTACAGGAGGAAGAGTAGGAAGGCCCATGGAGCTGCTAATGCTCGAGCTAGCAAGGAGAAGGAGGCTAGTGATAGGAACATGCTGCTTCCCAAGGCAGGTGTGGGGATGGTCCATATAGATGGGTTCGGGTCGATGGAGACGATTGAACATGCCCCCGAGGTACAAGTGATTGGGGGAGATGAAGGGAGGTCAACACTTCAACCAAGTTGGCATCAGACTCTGATCCTCGACGCGAGCTAACCGGGGCGGCTCCCCTAGAATTAGTTGACTTGGAGCTCGACAATGTCGAGCAAGATGATGCTGAGGATGCTCTTCCTCTTACTCGGCTAAGTAAAAGGTCATGAGTCGACCAAGGCCATGATGGTGCTAGCACCTCCCGAGCTGCGACCTCTACCACCAGCCAACCTCCACCTTTGGCTCCCCACTATAGAAGCACTGATGACGTGCAAGCCTTAGTGGAGAGGATGAGTGAGGTTCCTCCCCTTACAGGGGTTAATAGTTAGAGCCGCCACTATCCCGACCTGGGATTGGGGCAGGTTATTATGAGGAGGGCGACAGATAGGGATCTGTTAGCCCAGCTTGCTGAGGAGGGACTGACTTCTGAGGAATTCAGTGACAGGTCAGGCCTACTTCATTCCGAGGTTATTTTAAAATACTTTTTCCTTCAGTTTAGTCGTCACGCTTTTTTGGTCGCTTTCTTTCTGAACTGACTCCTTTCCTTTTATCGTGTAGTCTCTTGCCCTTATTGAGCAGGCCAAAACAGCTGGAGGGCTGCTATTAAGAAGGAAAAGATTGCCTTCATACAGTATGCTAGGAAGGCCAGTGAAGTTGCTGAGTTGAGGGAAAAGCTGGTGGATACTGACTCGGCTACCAAGCTCTCCAAGCCATTCATGTTGATGTTGTGAAGGAGAGAGATGAGGCATTGGTCGACCTGAAGGTTGTAAGGGAGCGTCTTGCTCCTCTTCAAGAACATGTGAGCCTTTTGGAGGGTGAGGTAGTTGCGGCCAAGCTTGAGAAAACCAAGCTAGAGGGAGAGAACGGGGAGCTAACCAAGATGGTCCAAGATCACAATGCTCGTATGATCTAAATGTGTGAGGACTAGAAGACAGCTCGGACCAAATGGGAAGAGGAAGCCCAGGCACTAGAGAAGGCTACGGTGGAGGCCTTCAAGCACAGTGATGAGTGGTATGACATCATAGTATCTCGAGCTAAAGATTTTTAGGATGTTGGGCACCAATACATGGCTCGTCGGGCAATAGTAGATCCTTCAGTCGCCCTAGCTGTTGAGAAATTAGCTGAATGGGCATCTGAAGAACAATACGACGAGCAAGCCCGCGGCGGTCATTCTCTTGTGCCTTATAATGACAACGATTTGGCCTTCATTGATCAACAGGATGTGGAAGATGGGCTTAAGCCTTGGGTCGTACCTCCCATTGAACAAAGTAACTTTAATGTTATCCTCAAGGAGCTAGGGGAGGCGGAAGAGATGGACGAAGACAATGAGGTCACCCAAGACCAAGTCTTTGAAGAGGTCGATCAACGAGTGCAGCCTCAACAAGAGCAAGAGCAGGATCCAGCTAATGACGATCAAGAGGATTGATCTGTTTGTTTCACTTTACGGTTGTAACGAACAAGTTCCAAACATTTTTTCCTTTTATTTTTGTAATTAATGCCTTGGCTCGGTTTGGGAGGCTCTTAACTCGTAACTTTGATTTGCACAAGTCCTAGCCCGCTTTTGGGGGAATTTTTTATTAATGCTAGTTGATTGTTGAACCATTTTGTTTTGATTCGTATTTCTGTCTTTATGTCAAACTAGATTAAGTAGGAGATCGACCAAAATCTTAGTCAGATCAGTAGGTCAATAACAAAGTTGACTAAGGTTTTAGTCAAGCTTGTTTAAAGGAACGAGACTGACCTAAGTCTTCAGTCGAACCTGTTTAAGAACGAGGTCGACTTAGGACTTTAGTGGAATCTGTTTAAGGAACGAGACTGATATAAGTCTTTGGTCGATCCTGTTTAAGAACGAGGTCGACTTAAGATTTTAGTCGAGTCTGTTTAAGGAACAAGACTGGCCTAAGTATTCAGTCAAACCTGTTTAAGAACGAGGTCGAGTTAGGACTTTAGTCGAGTCTGTTTAAGGAACGAGACTGACATAAGTCTTCGTTCAATCATGTTTAAGAACGAGGTCGACTTAAAATTTTAGTCGAGTCTGTTTAAGGAACGAGACTGGCCTAAGTCTTCAGTCGAACCTGTTTAAGAACGAGGTTGACTTAGGACTTTAGTCGAGTCTGTTTAAGGAACGAGATTGACCTAAGTCTTTAGTCGAACCTGTTTAAGAACGAGGTTGACTTAAGGCCTTAGCCTGTTTAAGGAACGAGACTGACCTAAGTTTTCAGTCGAACCTGTTTAAGAACGAGGTTGGCTTAGGACTTTAGTCGAGTCTGTTTAACTATTTCGAGATCGACTAAGAGTCGAATCTGAGTTGAATAAAGCACAAGAGTGAACACAGTTTGTGGATAGAACTTCCATTTTATTTGATGAAGTAGATCGTTATATAGAATGCTTAATCAAAAATAATATCTAACTAAGTGGCTAGCATGCCAAGGATGTTTTAGCTCGTCGCCATTTGGATGGCCAATCATATAGGTCCCCTCCTTAACAATTCTAGTGATGATGTAGGGTCCTTCCCAGTTCGGAAATAACTTATTATGTTCAACTTTTCTTCCAATTACCTCGATCTCCTTAGCACGTAGTCCCCAACGTTGAATGAACTCTTCCTGACTTTCTTGTCGTGATAACCCTTAGTTTTTTTGTTTGTAGTTTACCATTCTGAGTTGAGCAGTCATTCGTTTCTCGTCTAGTAAGTCCAAGTAGAGCAGCCTGTTGGAGTTATTCTAACTTTGATCGAATAAAGCCACCCTATCTATAGGAAGTCATAGCTCTGCAGGTGCCATAGCTTCCGACCCAAAAGTAAGGGCGAATGAGGTTTCCCCTGTAGGCCCCCTAGTGGTTGTACGGACTGCCCAAAGAGCAAGGGGCAGTTCGTCCAACCATCTACCAGCACTACCAATGAGGCCCTTACTTAGTGCTGACAAAACAAGTTTGTTTGCTGCTTCTGCCTGTCCGTTACCTTGGGGATATGCGATCGACGACTTCCAATGTTTTACTCCCAATCTATTCATCTCCGTCTCAAAATCTTTTGAAAATTGTAGCCCGTTGTCTGATACAATTGAATGTGGCACCCTAAAGCGACACCAAATGTAGTCATGGATGAAGTTGATGGCGTTTTCCTCATTTATCTTAGCTAAAGGTTTAGCCTCGATCCACTTGGTGAAATAATCTATAGCCATAATAACGTACTTACAATTTCCACGGGCAGGTGTGAAGGGTCCGATCAAATCTATCCCCCACATGTCGAATGGCTAAGTTGTGACCACATGTGTTTCTTCGGTTGTTGGGAGCTTTGGTAGGTCGGCATATCTTTGACACTTGTCACATTTTCTCATGAATTCACAAGTATCCTCCCTTAAGTGAGGCCAATAGTATCCCAATATAAGTATCTGTCTGCCAAAGTTCTCGCCCCCCAGTGTCCACCACATACGGCACTATGCACTTCAAGCAAGAGTTGAGGAACCTCCGTAGGATGAACACACCTCAGTAATGGTTTTACGAACGATCTTCTGAATAATGCATCCAGATGTATAGCAAACCTTGGGAACTTCTTCTTGCACGACAATGGAGTGAGCTGAGAAATATGCCTCTGCCTGCAACCACCAAGGCATAGGCTACCTTCTCAGCATTGAAGTATCTTCCTTCCACGTCGAATAAATACTTGCTCACATAATATACTGGTGAAATTACCCGGATCCGAGAGGCAGCGCAATCGTGCCCCGGCATCTGGCATTTCCCCGCTTTGCAGCGTTTTCGGTTGGAGGTGTCTCGCCATTTGTTTTCGCATTTGTAGAGTCGCCACGCCGTTTTTATTAAGCCCAAAACATTGAAAAAGGGCATCAGTTTAAAGATAATTTTAAACTGTTTTTGTGTGATGAGATTTTGAGTTCGGAGGTCAGATGACTCCTCGGGAAGAGAATATTAGAATATTAGAGCTCACCCGAGTTGCCTCGTAAAACGAGTCTTTCGGATACCCCTAATATCCTTTAAAATGTTGTGTGTGTGTGTGCTTTTAAAAATGCATGCTGTGTCGGATGTCTACATTGTACACTACGTATTGAAATGTATTGAAATAGTAATGGAAGGAAGCCTTACCAATGTTGGTTCATGTCTGTCTTCCGCTGAGGAATAGTGTTTGAGGTCGGAGTAGCGTTCCGGTACGGATCGGGATTGCTTCGGGAGGGACCGATTGTCTGCGGACAGAGTTTCGGCGTGAGTTGATGTTGCAGGCTGCATTCAGGCAGAGGTTCGGCGTGCGTGGGGATCGCAGGGATCACTCGGGCAGAGGTTCGGCGTGCGTTGGGATCACAGGGATCACTCGGGCAGAGTTTCGGCGTGGTTTGGGATCGCCGGTTTGACTCGGAAAGAGCCGGGACACCGTGGAAAGACCAGGCAAGGCCTCGGAGTACCACGAGGGGCCTCAGAGTACCTCGAGAGTGCCTCGAGGCAGTGCAGGAGCGTCGCGGGAGCGCTCGGAGAGGCTTCGGAGCACCACAAGGGAGCTCGGAAGGCCTCGGAAGGATCCGAAAGGGGCCGGGAGTGCCTCGAGAGGACTTAGAGGGGAAGCCAGAAGGCTTAGGGAGGAAGAGAGAAGTGGGAGGAGTGTGAAAATGAGGAGGGGGAGCCCTCTATTTATAGTGCCAGATTTGGTGCAATAAGGTCCGTACAGACCAACTTGACATGCAAAGAGGTCCGTACGGACCAACTCTGCAGGAGGGTAATCATTTTCCCCGGGATTTGAGGGAATATTGTGGACTTTAAGAGGATTCAGTAATTATTAAAGTAAAGAGGTCCGTACGGACCATGTATGCTTTTCCAATTTCCTGAAAATTCCCAAAAGGTCCTTTTGTCCCCTTTTATCCCAGGAAGGCTCCTCCCTTGGTTTGGCTGGGGGTTTTGAGAGGGTTTTGAGTGCCAGAGGTCGTCGAGACTGCGTTGATGAGTCTGCGGTATTTCCCGTGTGCTTGAAAGGGGGTGATCCAGATTGGGGTACTTACAACTGGCTTTTGAAGTCCATTTTCCTCTCTGACCAACACTGCGGCTACAGCTCAATCTCGAGCTGATAGATAGACATACAAGCTCTCTCCTTGGAGCGGGCTACTCAGCAATGGGGGAAAGGCAAGGTACTCCTTAAGATGTTGGAACAACGATGAACATTCGGTCGTCCACTCAAAGTTTTTCGTCCCCCTCAAAGTTTTGAAGAAAGGAAGAGACCTCTCAGCTAATTTGGCTACGAAGTGACCAAAAGCTGTAACCCTTCCGTTCAATCGCTGCACCTCCTTGATGCATGTAGGCTCCTGCATTTCTACCAAAGCCATTATTTTTTCTGGATTAGCTTCAATGCTACTTTGTGACACCATGAACCCCAGAAACTTGCCAGTAGCTACCCCAAAGACACACTTGCTCGGATTCAGCTTCATGTCGTTTGCTCATAGATTGGCAAACGTTTCCCTTAGGTCGACCGCATGACTTCTAAACTTGGGTTTGATGACCATGTCGTCGATGTAGGCCTCCATGTTTTGGCCAATCTGACTAGCAAAGACTCTTTTCACCATCCTTTGATAGGTAGCTCCAGCATTCTAGAATGGCATCTTTGTGTAGCAATATACCCCTCTAGCAGCTTGGAAGGCAGTCTTTTCTATGTCATCCTCATGCATTCTGATCTGATGTTACCCCAAGTAAGCATCAAGGATACTGAGGGTGGCATGTCCCGCTATAGAATCAAACAACTTGTCAATCCGCAGAAATGGGTAGCTATTCTTTGGGCACGCTACATTCAGGTCGGTGAAGTCGACACACATCCTCCACTTTCCGTTGGCCTTCTTGACCATTACTACGTTCTCCATCCAAGTAGTGTAGGATGCCTCTTTTATTATACATGCACTAAGGAGTTTATTTACCTCTTGTTTGATGGTCATCTCCTTGTCTGTAGCAAAAACTCGTAGCTTTTGGCTTTTGAACTTGATGGTGGGGTTGACCTCCAAACGATGCATTGCGACCTCTTCCTTGATGCCCCTCATGTCTTTTACTCTCCAGGTAAAGACATCTGTGCTTTTCTTCAAAAGGTCAACTATCTCCGCCCTTTCTTCAGGTGACAGTTGTCTCCCTATTCAGATTTTTTGGTCGGGGTAGGAGGGATTGTCTTTTATTTCTTCCAGCTCGTCGACAGGTTCCAGTTCTGGGTCGTCTCTGAACTGTAGGGTCTCAATAATCATCTCTAACCCTTTCCTTTCCCCAGCTCCCAAGTGTGGAGCCTCAACTTCAATCATGTCATCTAGCTCGGCAGCTATTTCCCCGTTGGAGGCCCTTGAGTTTTGGTTGACTGGGAGGCATAGGTCGCCTATGATGATTTGGTCGACCAAAACTGAATTTGTTGTGACCCAAGTGTTTTTAGAGGGACGAGTCAGCTCAGTCTTGACATGGTCATGTGAGGGATAGGCCGCCTCTTCTAAACACCTGATCGTAGATAGTCTGGAAGTAGTGGTGACCTATTTAGAGAACTTCTAGCTCGCTTCCAGAGTATCAATTTCCAATTCCCTCTTTTTCTTGGAGCGCAGCACATGATCCAGGTACTCCCTAGCTATGCTCAGAACGTACCCCACTCCCAGGTTTGTGGGGAACTTGACCCTTTGGTGGGGGATTGAAGGCACCATCACTAGAGCGACCTGTCCAGGGATACCCAATATATCATGGTAATCACTTATAACGTCAATGACTATAAATGTTACCTTGGCCACTGTCCTTAAAGGATCCTGTCCAATGTCGACCTCTAGGTCGATCTATCCCTTGGCATCAACCCTGTGATTGGTGAAACCCTCCAGTCGACCTGCGTAAGGTGACAACCTAGCATCTGTCAGTCCCATGTCCAAGAAGGTTTTCTAGTACTCACAGTACCTACCATTGTCCCTTCTGAATTTATTTTGAGCATTCATTGGGGCAGGAGGACCTAGGTCGACCGTATTCATGATCTCAGTCCGACTAACTATGAGGGGGGTAAAGTTTTCATGGACTCTTTCAGTCGCCCTAGTCCTGTTCTTTCCCTTGTGATCATTACTTTTCACAGGTCCTCCTTTTGTCGACTCACCAGCTTCAGAATGCTTTGAGCCCTTGTCTTTCTTTCCTTTCTCTCCTCAGCCACGGCCACATCATAGGATCTCTAAATAGCTCCTTCCTCGTGGTCGCTCTCCTAACCTATAGCTCGTAGTCCAGATCGGGAGAGGACACCCCATTTCTAAAGCAGTTGATGACCTCTCTATCTATGAGCTCTTCCTCAATCTAGTCAACCAACTCTTTGAAGCGGGTGAAGTAACTCATAGTGCTCTCCGTCTTGCCATGAGTCATGTTGTTTAGGTCAGTAACAATTTTCTTACGAGATCCAACTGTTGAGAATATGTCCAAGAATTTTTTCCTCATATAATCCCATGAAGAGATACAACCAGTGTCCAGGCCACAAAACCAAGTCAGTGCTGCACCTCTGAAGGTGCTGGTTAATGTCTTGCATAGCACGTCATCCTCAGAGGAGACCAAGCACATTGTGGCCTTAAAATGCTACATATGATTCAAGGCATTGGTCGCACCTGTAAGTACCCCAATCTGGATCACTCCCTTCCAAACGCACGTGAAACACCACAGACTCACACAAACGTGATCTCGAACACCCGTAGCCTTCAAAAATCCCAAAAACCACCAACCAAACCAAGGTAGGGTCATTCTTGGATAAAAAAAAGTACAAAGGGACTTTTTAGGAATTTTGGAAAATTTGGAAAAGCATGACTAGTCCGTGCGGACCACTTTGCTTCCAGACACAATTATTACAAAATCCTCTTAAAGTCCACAATATTTCCCTAAATCCAGGAAAACCAAAAAAATGGTAATGGCAGCTTGTGTAGTGCGACACACTTTGCCAAAATCTGGACCCTATAAATAGAGGGCTCCCCTTCTCATTTTTCACACACCTCCTCTCTTCTCCCTCTCTCCCAGCCTTCACGCCTCCTTCTAAGACCCTTCTGGGCAATCCCGGTCCCTTTCGGTTCCCTCCGGGGCATTCCGAGGCCCCTCGTGGTACTTTGAAGCCCTGCCAAGCGCTCCCGAGACGCTCCCGAGCTGCCCCGAGGCACTCCCGAGGCATCTCGAAGCCCTGACGGTCCATCCTGAAGCCTTGCTGTTCCATCCCGAGGCATTCCAACCCATCCTGAGGCATCCCGATCCATTACGAGCACAACCGACGACCCCGATGCACGCCGGAACTCTGCCTGAGCACAACCAACGATCCCGACGCCCGTCGAACCTCTGTCTGAGTACAGTCAACAAACCCGACGATCCCAACCCACGAAGAAACTCTACCCGAGTACACACCTGACACTCCCGAGGCACGCTGAAGCTCTGTCCGCAGACACCGGTACATCCCGAAGCAATCCTGGTCCGTCCCGGAGCACTATTCAACACTCAAACACTATTCACAAGCGGAAGACAGACACGAACCAACATGGTAAGGCTTCCTTTCAACACTATTTCAATACATTTCAATACATAGTATACAATGTAGACATCATATACAACATGCATTTTTAAAAGCACATACACACATGCACAACAGTTAAAGAAAAAGGGGTACCGAAAGACTCGTTTTTATGAGGCGACTCGGGTGAGCTCTACTATTCTCTTCCCGAGGCATAACCTGACCTCCGAACTCAAAAATCTCATCGCACAACAACAGTTTTTAAACTAAGCCTTTTTTCAATGTTTTGAGCTAAATCAAAACGGCGTGGCGACTCTACAAACGAAAACGCAGCGAGACACCTCCTGACGAATGCGATATGCTGGGGCCCGCGCGCGAGCCGGATCTTGGTAATTTCAGTTGGCGACTCTGCTGGGGACGTTTTGTTTTAAAAACTTTTAAACAAAAAACAAAAGATTTTTAAAACATTAATGAGGGTCAAACTTTCATTTTACCCCTTTTTTAACTGTTGTGTGTGTGTGCATGTGCTTTACTTTTTATTTACAAAAAAAAAATAAAAATACAAAAAAATGCATCATCATACATCTGTGTACATACAAAACAAAAATTCTACAAAACTTTTTGTTTTCCTCTGAAAAAGAATTTTAGTGACCACACACTACTCGCACTGCTGCCTCGGTACACCGCACGCTACCCGCACTTGCTGCCTCGAAACACTGCACACTACAACCCTCAACCCGGGGTGGTCTTAGTTGCAGCTTGATTTTGGTTCCTATGCCTTTTGAGCGCGCACGGGATCATCCCAAACATCCCATCCTAGCCAGTGTCAACCCTGCACGCTTGCATCACACTCTGTCCAGACTCGGTTGGTTTTTACCCAGTCCGTGTCATAAAGCCTGGATACATATCCCATGCCGACCATTTTTCTGAGCCGAAGCTTGGAACTCAGGATCCCTTGCGCAAGCAAGACGGTGAAAGGTCATGCTAAAATCATGACCAGATCTTGATTTCTGAAGCTACACCCAGACGATGCTCCGTCCCGGATATACATCCATCCCCACATGACACCATGTCATCAAGCCTTTAATACGTCAGCCATGACAATATGACCTAGCCAACGCCTAACATCACAGATCCCTTGCGCAAGCAAGGTAAAGGGAGGTCATGCCGAACTCTCGACCAGATCTCGACTCAGGTGCCGGCTCGACTCACTATTCACATGGCCGACGCATTAAAACGAACATGACAGGCTCGGTCCTTAGGTTTGATTTTTCTTTTAGGCCGATGGAAACCGCTTGCCCAATAGGACCCTCGCCCCGGGCTGTCCACCCCGGGATGTCGAAATACAGGTGAAAAATGAGAGGCTTATAGCCACACAGATGATCTCCACTGACCCAGGATCAAGCATAGTTGCGAAAAAGAAGAGCAATCTTTTCCAACCCACCTAGGATTTTGAGAAAACACGTTTTAAGTAAATTAAAACAACAACAAAAAAATAATCATAAATAAAAAAGCGAAAACTGCATGTCACATGAGCTTTCCCACTTTATCCAAAAAAGGTCTTCCCATGTATAAACCTTACCCGTCACCCCCTCCAGCGAACCGAGAGTGGTTGAGAGTACCCGGGAGCTGCCTTTTCAGTATCGAAGTTACAAGGTCCGACAGCCCTTCCGGTTCAGCGGTCCGAACAGTCCGCTACTCCCCAATAGCGGGATCAATAGATAACAGTGAGGGAAATGGAACCCTGCCACTGAGAAACCTCCAGACAATGGAGGAGGTGCTGCGAGCCTTTGAAACTCTCAAGAAGCGCCAAGAAGAGCAGCAAGCCTGGATCGTAGACACCATGCGCCGTAGCGGAACCGTCGCTGTCCCCCAAACTGACGAGACCTTCGTTCTCATAGAAGATGAAGATATACTGGCTCCCCCGGTTTCCCAAAGCTATCAGCAGGTCCCACCTCCGCCAAGCTACGAGAACCCAGCAACGCAAAGCAGTTCCCGCTCAAAGCTTTACTCAGGCATCAGTCAAGCAGCTCCGACCTGCCCACCTCAGCACAGTCAATTTCCCGGCCTTGCGCCACAAGCTCAATATCAACAGCACACATACGGGCCTGCCCTGCCAGATCCCAATACATCTCGGTATCCCCCGGGATTCAATCCCTTACCTCTATACGAGCCTCACAACCATAACCTAAAATCCCAATGTTTACCTGGGACAGACATCCCAAGCGGATATCCCGACATTTCAAACCTACCACCCGCTGGTCTGCCACTTGTGGCTAATGAAACATTTCCTCAATTCCCAAACACAACCCTTAGCGGTCCGGGCAATCAAGCCCTTAATTTCAACAACCAAGGGTACGGGATGGTATACACTCAACTACCTCCCCAAGACTCCCGAATGGCGATCCCATCAGTCAATCCACCTCAATCTTCGGTTTCCATCCCCGAAAATGGCAACCTGCCTCAACCTATCGATCCTCACATGGCTTGGTTGATCGAACAGATGAAGGACATGCAAGGAAAACTGGCCAACTCTCGGAAGGACTCCCTCATGCCCACAGATCCGAACAAGGTGGTTCCTCTACCTCCAAAATTCAGAATGCCGGAGATGGAAAAGTTCGACGGGATAGAATGCCCAAAGACCCACATCGAGACCTATGTCTTGGGTATGAGAGTCAAAGGGGCCACCCCAAAACAAATGACGGATCACTTCAAGCATTCCCTCAAATCTATAGCATTAAGGTGGTTCCTCAACGTAAAGGCAGAAAACTGCTCCACATGGGACCAAATTAGCGAAATCTTCCTAGAGAAGTACCGCACCAACCTTATGGGAAACAAATCACCATGATCTACAAGCCACCGAACAAAAGGATGACGAACCAGTAGGCGAATTCTACAAAAGATGGAACTGGAAGCTAAGAGAGATAATGGATCCGCTTTCTAAAGAAGAACAAATGGACATCTTCCATTCCTGTCTCAAACCATCTCTGAGGACCTTGATCAACTATCACTTTTATCCAGACCTTCGTGCCATAGTGTGAATATGGGCCCAAGATTGCGGGTTTTTTGTTGTACCACTTTCTCGTATAAGGGGTCACCGCTTCACATCTGTTTGAAGACATCCGGTTTAATTGAAAAATTGAGTCGCCACGCCATTTTGATTTCCTCAAAACTTTGAAAAAAAAGAATAGGGTCCGAAGGTTAAGTTACTCCTTGGAAATAACGTTTGGCGTTCACCTAAGGAGCCTTGCCAAAGCAAGTCTTCCTAGATCCAATTTTCGTGCTTGTTTTGTGCTCTCGTGTGTGTGTGTGATTTGAAAAGGGAGGGAATGTGCCAAGTCGTCTTTCGGACGTATAAACCATTTTAGTTGGTTATCACTCGGGATTCCTTGGATTTTTATGTGTTCGGGATTTTGATCCCGTGCTCATCTTGGACTTATGATCATCATTAATTGACATTTGGTCATATGTGATCGAAAAAGGGACACCTTTTTTATAGTCCAAGAACGAGACTCTTTAGAAAGGAAGGACCTTTTGTTAGTGTTATGCCCTAGGCCTATAGTTGATAGACTTATGTGTTGACATTATTTATTATTATATGAGATGTTTATTGATTGATTATTATATGTTTTGCATATTTGTTTATAATAATCTCCGTCCCTAATTATTAAGAGAATAATTAGTATAAATGTTAATGGATAATCATATGATGATTATATGCATAGAGATGCACATTAAATTTATGGGTACTTGTTAGAGAACAAGTGACTGGACTTGACCCGCATGAAATTTATGTCATGGTCAAATGTCATAATTAAATCTCATAAGGTTACTTCATTTAGTCCCTAGATCTGAGATTATCATGACCTTACATATTATGAAAGTCATGTTTGATTATAGTCAAACGATATCTTAACACGATATTTATAAAGGCTAATATTGGCATGATCGGATTCATGATGGGAAGGATGATAAGTCAAGATGGAATTTGTCCCTCGAAAGAGAGATGTTTTGCTTGGGCCCCTCGATGAGTGATAATGATGAAAGTGTATGGCCATACCCGAATGTGATTGGAATTATCATTATACTCGGAATCGAGAAAGCATTGAACAAAGACAAGTTGATGAAGACCATAACTTGTGTTCAATATAACATCGTGAGACAAAGGGAGAAATGGAAGTGAACCATTGGAAACGTGAACTCTTACGTTGCATTATTTGGGTAGACATAATGGCTTGCTAGAGTCCTCTTATGTCTTATGAGGGTCGATATGATCGAACTCATTGCCAACATAATGTAATCCTATTGGGTCACACACAACTAGAATAAATTGATTAAACCATTGGAAGAATGATTGAGAAATTCCTCATCAGCCTTGTATGGTCGTGCGACACAACAGGCCATGTGTCTTGTGTGGTCGTGCGACACAACAGGCCCTGAGGCGGTTTGACAGAATCCTTTCTTAATTTGATTAGGATTCATATTCTATACTAATGTAGTATAAATATGAACGTCTGTCAACCCTAAAAAGCTAGCCGAAATTTTCAAAAGAAATTCACAACAATATTCTCAATATTATTTCAAGGTTTATAGGATCTAGCAATCTTCAAGAAATTGTTCTTGGATTCATTCAAAGGTGTGGATACCGAAAGAGGGTCTTCGCTCGTTCATTGATCAAGGCCTAGAGTTCAAGCATTCTGAAGAATGAAGTTTGTGAATCGAAATCACATTATTAAATCGTTCGATAGCTCAAGAAAGGAAAGCATTCAAGGTTGGTTATATCTATCTCATAGTTTTCAAGTTAATTATATAGAACGGATCCTAGGCTCTTGGGTTTTGTGTTATTTTAGATGCTTAATTCCGCTGCGCATGGACCCATAAAATCCAACGGTGGTATCAGAGCCCCGTTCGTATGATTAAGTTTGAATTAACATGCTAGAAAAGTAATATAAATTGTTTATATGTTCTTTTGCATGTTATATATGCGATAGATTGATTGTTTTTGAAACAATATGCCTAAATCGTGTTCTATTGATATTGAATTGAATCTGTTAAAAGTCGTTAGCATGATTTAATTGCTCTGTGATTTAGAATTGATTGAATTCTGGAAATCTGGAAATTGTCATCCTGTGTCACGCGACAGAACCTGCTTCTGTCACGCGACACTTCTTGCCCAATCTGGGCAGTATCAGTTTGTTGAACAATCATGCTAATCTATGAATGTGTTTACAATCTGATGTGTTTATGTATTAATCCGGATGCTATAAATTTATGGAAATCAATTTTATAGGGCTATTCTAGATTAATTCATTGATTATGCATGCTTAGTTAATTAAAATGTGATTTTATTAATTGTTGTGATGCATGAATTATGTGTTCTTATGTATTAAGAATCTTAGATGTTTAGTTGAAACATTATGTTATGATTTCCTGAATGTTTAGATTGAAACGTTAAGATTTTAGTTTATGATTGTTTATAGAAACAAGTCATATTAACGCAAAGTCTAAAAGGAAATAGATTGTTTATAAAAGGTATTGATTATGTTGCAAAATCAGAGCTGATTTCTGATTGTGCATGTCTAGGAAAGTTCTGTCGAAGGAGAGATTTGGTACTTAAGTAGTCCTCGTGGCTCACCTATCTTCTTGGGAACTTACCTGGTGCACAGTTATGACTATCTTTGCTGATATGCTTATAATCTACTTTAAAGAACCTTCATTTAACTTTTATGTTCTTTATGCCAATTCATGATTAAAACACTTGAGACCATTCGGATAGTTTTGGGTGGGCTTGCCATAGCAAGGTACTTTGATTCTATTCGAATGCGAGCAAGATGAGGAAATGGTGGTTCCTATACGTTTAAAGTGAATGAACTTAATTGGGTTATCAAAATGGTTTTGGACCCAAGGCATAAGATGAGATTAAAATATGCCTAGACATATGATGTCTTGAATAAATCTCATAAAAGATCTAAGAGTCATATATGTGATATGATTGATGTTTCTACCTAATTAATTTAGTTTTGAGCGGTTTGCCATAGCAAACTTGAAATTAAATTAAAGTTGGATCTTAGCCCATTAAATGTATATTTTGCTTATATGCATTGAAAGGTGTATAATTTAGTGGGAGCATTTTATGTAAATGCATTGTACTTCTCATATGATATGTTTACTTATATGTGTTCATATTTTATGTATATCTTTTTGTAGAATAAATGGCATCAAACAATAATCACCTGTCACTGCGATCTCTCCTTGAGAAGGAGAAATTGGAAGAGAATGGTACAAACTATATGGATTGGATCCGTAGCGTGAGAATTTTTCTCAGGCAAGAGGAAAAATTGTACGTTCTCGAGGAACCTATTCCACCTGAACCTGCTGCCAATGCTACTAGGACAGTGAAGGATCAATATCTGAAGCACAAGCGTGACTCTACAGATGTTGGATGCCTTATGCTCTCCGCCATGTACAAGAACCTTCAGAAGGATCTTGAACACTTGGGGACAGTTGATCTAAACAATCGACTGATGGAAATATTCCAAGTTCAAGCTAGGCAAGAAAGGTACAACACAGTTAAGGTCTTGACCTCATACAAGATGAGTGAATGAAAAGCTGTTGGTCCCTATGCTCTTAAGTTGAAGGGCCACATTGAGCATCTTGAAAGGCTCGGTTTTCCAATTAGCCAAGAGTTGGCTACCGACATAATATTGAATTCATTGCCCAAAAGTTTTAGTAATTTCATAATGCACTATAACATGGGAGACATGAATAAGAACCTTTCCGAGTTAGTTCAAATGTTAAACACTGCGGAAACCAATATTGTCGAGAAGAAAATCGATCAAGTGTTGATGGTTAACAAGGGGAAGGGTTTCAAGGGTAAGGGAAAGGCAAAGGTTGCTAATCTAAAGGCAAATGTTGCCAAACCCAAAAAGGCTGCCAGCCTAAAGAGGCTAAGCCCAAGTCCCAAGAGGACGCAGTCTGCTTCCATTGCAATGAGATTGCACATTGGAGGAGAAACTGCAGAAAATACAAGGAAGCACTGAAGAAGAGCAAAGGAGTTGCTTCGACTTCAGGTATCTTTGTTATAGATATATTCCTATCTACTTCTAGTTCATGGGTATTGGATACCGGATGTGGAACTCACATTTGTCTAAATTTGCAGGGTCTAAAGAACAGAAGGATGCTTAAGGAAGGTGAAGTGGACCTACGTGTGGGGAATGGAGCAAGATTTGCTGTATTAGCCGTAGGAACTTATGAAGTTACTTTACCTAGTGGACTAATACTTTTTTTGAACAATTGTTATTACATTCCATCTTTAAGTAGGAATATTATTTCGATTTCATGTTTGGATAATGAAGGTTTTAATTTTCTTATATGTGATAAGAAGTTTTCCATTTACAAGAGTGATATGCATTATTGTACTGCTATTTCATTCAATGGACTTTATATCCTTGATGTTGGAAACCGTGATAATGATGTCTATAACATTAACAAGAGATCTAAACCTAATGATGTAAACCACACTTACTTATGGCATTGTCATCTTGGCCATATTAATGAGAAACGCATTTCTAAACTCCACAAAGATGGATTTTTGGACTCACATGATTATGAATCATATGAGACATGCGAATCTTGTTTACTTGGCAAGATGACCAAGGACCCATTTACCAAAACTGGTGAAAGGGCGGGCGACTTATTAGGACTCATACATACCGATGTATGTGGGCCTATGAGTAGCGATGCTAGGGGAGGATTTCGGTACTTCATAACATTCACTGATGATTATAGTAGATTGGGATATGTTTATCTAATGAAACATAAAAGTGAATCATTTGAGATATTTCGAATATTTCAAAATGAGGTGCAAAACCAACTTGGCAAAACTATTAAAGTACTTCGATCCGATCGAGGTGGTGAATATTTGAGCCAAGAATTTGACAGTCATCTTAAGAGTTGTGGAATCGTTTAACTCTCTCCACCCGAAACACCACAATGGAATGGTGTGTCGAGAGGAGGAATAGAACCTTGTTGGACATGGTTCATTCTATGATGAGTCAAGTTGAGCTTCCTTTATCCTTTTGGGGACATGCACTAGAAACCGCCGCTTTCACTATAAATAGTTCCTACCAAATCGGTTCAAAAGACCCCATATGAGATGTGGCATGGAAGAAAACCTAGTTTGTCTTTCATGAAGATTTGGGGTTGCGATGCATATGTCAAGAAGTTAACTTCTGACAAGCTAGCACCTAAGTCTGATAAATGTGTTTTCGTGGGTTATCCTAAGGAAATCAAAGGATACTATTTCTACAACCGAAACGAGAACAAAGTGCTTGTTGCTCGAAATGGTACTTTCTTAGAAAAGGAGTTTCTTCGCAAAGGAACCAGTGGGAGTAAAATAGATCTCGAAGAAATTCGAGAACCCGAAAACAACATTGAACCAATGGTAGAGACTGAACCAAGTTCACAAGTAGTTGTGGAACCGGTTCAAGATGCACAAGTTCTTCGCCGAAGTGGTAGGTCACGATCCGAACCCGAGAGATATGGATTTCTCATTACGGAAAGTGATGAAGTGGAGTTAATCGAAAACGATGAACCTACTTGCTATCAAGAGGCGATGTCCGCTCCTGATTCGGAAAAATGGCAAGAAGCCATGAAGTCCGAATTACAATCCATGGCTGATAATCAAGTTTGGAACTTGATTGATCCACCCGAAGGTGTAAAAACCATAGGGTGCAAATGGGTCTTCAAGAAGAAGACCGACATGGATGGGAAGGTGCACACCTATAAGGCTAGGCTTGTAGCTAAGGGATATAGGCAGATTCATGGCATCGACTATGATGAAACCTTCTCGCCTGTAGCTATGCTTTTTTAAGTCTATTAGAATTTTAATTGCCATAGCCGCATATTATGACTATGAGATATAGCAAATGGATGTCAAAACAGATTTCCTTAATGGGAAGTTACTTGAGGATGTATAAATGATACAACCTGAAGGTTTTGTCAGTCCAGAAAATTCTAACAAGGTGTGTAAATTGCAGAAATCCATTTATGGATTGAAGCAAGCTTATAGGAGTTGGAATCTACGCTTTGATGAAGCAATCAAGGAGTTTGGCTTTATTAAGAACGAAGATGAACCTTGTGTATACAAGAAAATTAGTGGGAGCGTAGCACTATTTTTAGTGTTGTATGTCGACGATATCTTACTCATTGGAAATGACATTCCTGCACTACAGACTGTCAAGTCTTGGTTGGGAAAGTGCTTTTCAATGAAAGATATGGGCGAAGCTGCATATATCCTTGGTATCAAGATCTATAGAGATAGATCCAAGAGGATGATTGGTTTAAGTCAAAGTACTTACATTGACAAGGTTCTTAGAAGATTCCAAATGGAAAATTCTAAAAGAGGAAACTTGCCAATGTTGCATGGTATATCTCTTAGCAAGAATCAAAGTCCTAAGACTAATGATGAGCGAAAGAGAATGAATGGTATTCCATATGCTTCAGCAATTGGGTCTATCATGTATGCTATGTTATGTACTAGACCCGATGTCTCGTGTGCTCTAAGCATGACGAGTAGGTACCAATCGGATCCCGACGAACCACATTGGATAGCAGTCAAGAATATCCTCAAGTACTTACGAAGAACTAAGGATGTATTCTTGGTCTTTGGAGGAATGGAAGAAGATCTTGTAGTTAAAGGCTACACATATGCTAGCTTCCAAACCGACAAAGATGATTTCAGATCGCAGTCTGAATTTTTGTTTACGCTAAATGGAGGCACTGTGAGTTGGAAAAGTTCTAAGCAAAGTACCGTCGCTGATTCTACAACCGAAGCTGAGTACATAGCCGCATCCGATGCAGCCTAAGGAAGCCGTTTGGATCAAAAAGTTCATTAGTGATTTGGAAGTCGCTCCAAGCATCAAAGATACTATTGAACTTTATCGTGACAACAATGGTGCCATTGCACAAGCAAAGGAACCAAGGTCACACCAGAGATCCAAACACATACTTCGACGTTTCCACATTATCCGAGAGATATGTGAAAGGGAAGACGTAAAGATATGCAGAGTAGACACTGATGACAACGTGGCGGACCCATTAACTAAGGCTCTCCCGCAAGCTAAGCATGATGGTCATGTTAGGTCCATGGGTATTCGATACATGGGAGATTGGGCCTAGTGCAAGTGGGAGACTGTTAGTGTTATGCCCTAGGCCTATAGTTGATAGACTTATGTGTTGACATTATTTATTATTATATGAGATGTTTATTGTTTGATTATTATATGTTTTTGTATATTTGTTTATAATAATCTCCGTCCCTAATTATTAAGAGAATAATTAGTATAAATGTTAATGGATAATCATATGATGATTATATGCATAGAGATGCACATTAAATTTATGGGTACTTGTTAGAGAACAAGTGACTGGACTTGACCCGCATGAGATTTATGTCATGGTCAAATGTCATAATTAAATCTCATAAGGTTACTTCATTTAGTCCCTAGACCTGAGATTATCATGACCTTACATATGATGAAAGTCATGTTTGATTTTAGTCAAACGATATCTTAACACGATATTTATAAAGGCTAATTTTGGCATGATCGAATTCATGATGGGAAGGATGATAAGTCAAGATGGAATTTGTCCCTCGAAAGAGAGATGTTTTGTTGGGCCCTCGATGAGTGATAATGATGAAAGTGTATGGCCATACCCCAATGTGATTGGAATTATCATTATACTGAATCGAGAAAGCATTGAAAAAAGACAAGTTGACGAGGATCATGACTTGTGTTCAATATAACATCGTGAGACAAAGGGAGAAATGGAAGTGTACCATTGGAAACGTGAACTCTTACGTTATTATTCTGGGTAGACATAATGGCTTGCTAGAGTCCGCTTATGTCTTATGAGAGTCGATATGATCGAACTCATTGCCAACATAATGTAATCCTATTGGGTCACACACAACTAGAATGAATTGATTAAACCATTGGAAGAATGATTGAGAAATTCCTCATCAGCCTTGTATGGTAGTGCGACACAACAGGCCATGTGCCTTTGCTGTGGTCGTGCGACTTAACAATCAGCCCCGAGGCGCTTGACGTCAATCCTTTCCTAATTTGATTAGGATCTGTGCATATCTTTATACTAATGTAGTATGTTATGAACGTCCGTCAACCCTAAAAGCTAGCCGAAATTTTCAAAAGAAATTCACACCAATATTCTCAATATTATTCCAAGGTTTAGAGACTGCAGCAATCTTCAAGAAATTGTTCTCGTGGATTCATTCAAAGGCGTGGATACCGAAAGAGGGTCTTCGCTCGTTCATTGATCAAGGCCTAGAGTTCAAGAGAAGAACTGGCTGTGAATTGAAATCACATTATTAAATCGTTCGATAGCTCAAGCAAGAACTGAAAGCATTCAAGGCTGTTGTTATATCTATCTCATAGTTTTCAAGTTAATTATATAGAACGGATCCTAGCCTCTTGGCTTTTTGTTATTTTAGATGCTCACTTCGATGCGCATGGGACCAATATTAACCCAACACCTTCGCCCATTAATCCTGCCATCTTGAGACTCATTTAAGCTTAGTAGGGACGTTTATGTTCGTCTCAAAGATGATCTGAGATGTAGGGGCTAAGGTTCACCGCTTCTAAAGGGACTCCGACTATGGCATCTTTAGTGGAGGAAACGATGTAAAGATAGAGACCTTTACACCGATCTCGCCCCACGGGATGCTTCAAGTACCATCTGGGCACCATAAGGCAGAGGGGGTGTGTGGCCTGGATCTTTATACTCATCCTATGTCTTTCGCGACTTAGAAAGGTCACTAGACAATCCTTGGAGAGTGATCCAACCACAGGGACATGGGGAGTTGCATTTGAAAGTAAAGATTGCATTTTTATGGAAATAAGTGTAATGAACACTAAGAAAACTACACTATGGATGTAAAGGGAAGACCTTTGAGGCATTCCTATGTCCTTTAAGAACCTTTTTAGTGGACAATCCTTGGAAGCAAGGTCAAGGGAGTTGAAATGACATAACGAGATAATAAAGATGACATTTTTATGTAAAGATGACATTTTTATATGATAAAAGTAGATCTTTCACATCATCATGTGATGAATCCTCCCTATAACAAGCGCACTTGTAGACCCTGAGCCCATCTTTGGGATGTACTCTCCATGAATCATATGTAGATAAGGGGAAAGGGGATGGTGATGTTCACATGATTAAAGATATGATTTTTATGACAATATATCACATATGACAGTGAATAAATGGCAAGATAAATAGCAAATAAGCAATATGACAATATAACAAGTATATTTCTGGGCTGGTAAAGGAAGGAGAGGTTACCAATGGTGGTTTTCCTCTATCTCCCTTGGAATTTTCCCAATGAAGGAGTGGTTTTCACTTGATTTTCAGAGGAGGGAGGTGATTTTTAGTGAGTTTCGGTTATCGGAAATTCGTGGTTTCGCTTGGCCATGTAGTAATCAGTATCAAAAATTGTATATCAAAATGAATAGAGGAGGCCTCTATTTATAGGTCGATTTGTGCTTCCTAATGAAGCCGTTACACATTAACCTCTCGGTTAATGAAGCCAGCGGGCATTATCCTTTTCGTGATTCACTGCTTTCTAGAACCATGCAAGGTGGTGCCTAGAAACTCCCTTCCAACACGAGGGGGATTACTTGGAAATTCTTAATTCCTAGCAAGTCCTTTCAATCTTGGAAGTTGCTTGGGAAAGTTCCATAATTACCCCCGAACTTTAGGAAAGTTTGGGGAATTTCCCCAAAACTTAACCGAAAGGCATGAGCCAGATCGGGCAGTTACAAGCCCTCGGCAACGTCACGTGTGGTGAGTGGGGTTGTCGAGGGACAGTGCATCCACTTTGGCAAACCGCCGAGACCGATCAGGGTTGGGTGACCAAGGTGGTCGAGTGGCACAACCCTTTTTGAAGGCTACCTCCACATCCCTGAGGAATCAAGCTACGATCGTAGTTCGGCAGTGTGTCCACCGGGGAATGGCGAAGAGAAACCGGATCCCTTGCTAGGAAGATAGAGAGAAAGTGACCTAGGAGGTCAAATAGCCGATCCCCACTGGGGACGCCATATGAAGTTAGGGAGCGAACGTGGTCGATATCTCGGACCTTTACGAAAGGCTCGTTGATATCACTGGGAGAAGTGATTTAATGAAAAGGGTGATCAATGTGGAATCGCATTGACTGGACCTTTATGAAAGGCTCATGCACCACCTGAGGAGTGATGAATGAAAAAGGGTTACCAATGTTGCCTGATGGCATTTGACCTTTATGAAAGGCTACCTAATGTATCCCTGAGAAATCAAGCTCAAATGGTCGAAGTCTTCAAGTCTCACTCAGATAGCGTAGGAACATGTCTAGGATCCTTGACGTTTTGACGATTAATAGAGGAGTCACCTGATTTGAAAATTAATGGAGGTTGTCACCTGATTTGACAAATTAATTAGTATGTAACCTAATTTAACAATTAATGGATTAATGGAGGTTGTCACTGCACTTGAAGCAACAATTTAAATGGAGGTTGTCACCAGACTTGACAATGGCACTTAGTGGTGTGGTTGTCACCCTGATGAAACTGGGGAAGCTTATGTCGCTATCGAGGAGATAGAGGTAGCTAAAGTTGATGTTCTGTGCCAGTACTTCTCTGCTATCGAGGAGATAGAGAGGTAGGCTAAAAGTCGGGAAACTAAAGCAAGATTTTCATATTCCTTTCAACGTATAGATGGGAGGCTAAATTCTGAAAACTAAAGCGTTTTATTTCTTTGCTATCTCTTTTCGAACCATAGATATAGCTTGAAGTTGGAAAAACTAAAGCGTACTTCGCTATCTCTTTCGAACCGAGACAGAGGTGGCCGAAGTTGGAAAAACTCAAAGCGTACTTCGCCATTCTTTTCTGTAATCAGAGATGGGAGAGGTAGCTTGAAGCTGGAAAAATAGAAGTGATGCCTCGCCATCTCTTTTCGAACCGTAGATAGAGGTAGCTAAAGTTGAAAAACT
>JAFEMH010008028.1:0-67043 GCA_022495995.1 Adenophora triphylla var. japonica | reverse complement strand
GGATTGGCCCATTCCATAATATTGCCTTTGTAACGTCTGAAATGTTAGAATTAATTCGTTGTGCCTTTCTCGTTACTTTTATTTCGTTAAATGACAAATATTTTAGACCAGATAGAAATATGGAATGGAAACATATTCGTAACAACAGCTCACCATGAAAGACTAGATTCAAGTCCTTTCCAAGTTCCATCAAGATTTGGACCCTACAACCAACTCACTAAAAAATCTATGCACATTATTTCAATAAATAAATAAATAAATAAATATATGCACACTAAACTCTAAAATCTCAAATTCACATAATATTAACTTTATTTTAAGAATTGTGATAAACACAACTCTAGTAAGTAACCCCTTCACCTCCTTACTATAATGTCACAACAAAAACATGTCACGAGTCATTACATGACAAGATCCTCTCTCTCTCTCTCTCTCTCTCTCTCTCTCTCTCTCTCTCTCTCTTCTTTGCCCAACCATTTCCTTCTATAAATTAGAGCCTTTAAGCAAAGCCCAAACACCAAGGGGGAGCTTATATTTCTGTGCTTTCTTTTAATCTGTCAGCCTTAACTATTTCTTTCTTCTTCTTCAATGGCTTCATCAGAAGATAAGCTTCACGAAGTTTGCTCTCCTTCTCCTTTCTTCCCTTTTTGTCCTCAACTTTTTAACTATTCCCATTCATGCCCTCAAGATTGGTGTTCAAGCAAATGCAAAACATCTATGTGGTCAGTTCATCTCTCTTTTTCATTTTTTTTTTTTTCTCATTTCCATTGATTTGATATATTTAATTTTCTCATTTTTCTTAGGGTAAAGAGTGTAGTAGAACATGTGAATCCTCCTTCTGTAAAGGTATAGTAATTATTTATTTATAGTTTTAGTATTTTTAGGTGAGATTTCTTGTAATTTTTTATATACCAAATGTTATTTTTACTAATTTAATTGAAATTTAAAAAATGAAATATAGTGGCACCATTTCTAAGATATGGGAAGTATTGTGGGATATTATATAGTGGATGCCCTGGGGAGAAGCCTTGTGATGACCTTGATGCCTGTTGTATGAAGCATGATGCTTGCATTCAATCCAAAAACAGTGAGTTTCTATTTTTTAGTTTTAATTTTGGAATATTTATTTATATTTTTCATTGCAGAAATTGATTGATTTTAATAGAAAAAGATGGGTCAAAAATTTGTATTTTTCCTGGTTAGTGGGAAAGTACAAAATTGACCTTGTTGACTTGGTCCCTTTAGTACATGCATGAACCCAAAGATGATATTTTTTGCAAAAAGAAAAATGACATGAAATTAACATCCAACTACATCATCTTGTTTATTGTTTTAGTTAGGGTGTCATTTTCAGAAAATTTTGGGAGAAACTAGTTTTCTCAAATATTATAAAAAATCTTGTTTTTTATTTAAAAAAATTGTACGTGCCTTTGTTTCGATTTTTAAAACAAAACTTTTTATAATGTTAAGGAGAAACTAGTTTCCTCCAAAACCTACTCGTCATTTTTGCTCACATGCTTTTGTTGTTCACAAGATTTTGGGGGAAACTAGTTTCTCCTTAAGTTATAGAAAGTCCTGTTTTTAGGCAAACCTGTCTAAATATTCACTAACTACTTGCAAGTAGAAAAAAAGTGAACTTTTTATAATTTATGAAGAAACTAGTTTCTCCCAAAACTTGCTTTGTTGTTTCCATACTTTTAGTGGAAAAATTGTTTTATATCTTCCATTTTGCAAATTGAATGCTCGACATAATAATTCGATGTTCAAAGAAAATCACTCCCCGTTCTAAGGGCAAGTCCAACAATGGGAATCAAATTCTAAATTTGATACCCATAAAAAGGTATTAGTAACTCCAACAACTAAAAGGAATGGTATCAAAATTTGAGTGAGTATTAACAAAGGTAGCAAATATGCTACCTTGCTTTAATACTATGGATCGAGCACACACGCGCGCGAGTGAAGGGCTTCTGATCCAAATTTCTTCCCTGCCAACTCACGGGTATTTGTACCCCTTGTCTAGTCCCATCAACTTTGGTCAAAATTTTGTAATTTAATATTAATTTTAAATTTATTTGACTTTTATATAATAATAATAAAGTAAATATTATATTTTTTTGAAAAAAAAAAATTCAATCAATAGGATAGTTTAAAATAACAATTGGTAATATTGAAAGCATTAATAAACTTAACCAATATTTAATTATATATTCATATTTAATCACATAAAATATATATTATCCGATTATCTATTTTTATCACCTTATCTTTTATTTTTTTAAAAAATATTTTGTAGACTGTTATTTGATTTATTTTTAACTTTTAATTTATTTAAAATTTTATATAATTATTTATAAAATTAATATTTTAATTTAAAAATAATTAAAATAACTATCATTTTGAAATTAATATTAATTTATTTAATTTAATACCATAAATTAGGCATTAAATTGTAATTTATTTGACTTTTTATATAATAATAATAAAGTAAATATTATATTTTTTGATAAAAAATAATTAAATCAATAGGCATAGTTTAAAAAAAATAATTGGTAATATTGAAAGCATTAATAAACTTAACAAATAAAAAAAAAATACTTTTATACCATGAATTTGATACCTATTGTTGGAGATGAAATTTTTGATACCTCATGAATAGTGATAAGTAGGGATCAAATTTTGAGTTTGATCCCTATCTAACTAATACCTTGTTGGAGTTGCCCTAATAGAAGCTTCACCATTTTGATAGTGACTAAGATTATTAAGAAAAGAATGGAGAGTGAAATTATTTCATGAGAGAGTAAGAAGCTGAAGATATACGACATGTCGCACCACAATTTAAACGTATTTGTAAGAATTGCTTAAAAGTTAATTTTGGATACTGAAAACCTGAATTCCTTACAATTAAAGTATGTGATAGGGTTGATAAATGGACCCACATTTATTGTCATTTAAGAAAACGCTAAGCTTTTTAACAAGACACTATTTTGGTGAAATGTGAAGGCTTTAACGGAACGGAGAGAATATTGCCTATTTCATCTAGGTCATTCATGTTGAAAATATAGCTAAATTTCACTAGTTGGGAGCATGGGAGCAGCAGTTCCGAATTTTCAATCCATCGTCACATTCTTTAATTTAGCTGAAATTTTGTGTGTCTCAGAGAGAGAGAGAGAGAGAGAGAGAGAGAGAGAGAGAGAGAGAGAGAGAGAGAGAGAGAGAGAGAGAGAGAGAGAGAGAGAGAGAGAGAGAGAGAGAGAATTAATTGATGTTAGTAGTTGGTACATTATTAAAGTTGGTGGTTCCATGTCAATTCATGTAGTTAATTGATAGTGTAAATTGTGATGAAAAAATAACAATAAAATATAAAATGCAGATGAATATTTGAGCGAGGAGTGCAATGGGGAACTATTGAAGTGTATAAACAGGTTCAATAGGGGAGGAAGCAAGTCCTTCCATGGCAACACTTGCGACATTCATGATGTCACCAAAGTTATCTCTGCTGTCATCAATGCTGCTTTGCTTGCTGGCAGATATCTTCACAAACCCTAACTTTCCATTTCTTTTTTTCTTTCTTTTTATTATCATCTTTTGTTCTCATTTTGTTATCTCAATTATGACCCCTTAATTTTAATATAAAGAGGGAAGCTTAATTATCATGTAGCAACACAACAACACTGACACATGAAAATAGATCACCTCACCCTGTCGGTGCCCCGAATTGCGCTTCTTCAACCCTGAGATCACGGCTCTTGATACCCCAAAAGCTTTTTACGATAAAGTTAGAGGGAAGACTTTCTTCCCTGGTGATTTCACTATGTGTGTTTGTGTGTGTGTGTGTGTGTGTGTGTGTGTGTGTGTGTGTGTGTAGTGAAAAAACAAGAGAGAGAGAGATCACGGGAGGCACTTGGAAACATGTAGAATAAGCCAACTTCCCATGCAACTTGCTCAAGCTTGGCAACTAATACTCATTCATCCAGTGCGGGTACCATGACCCACCACCTCAAAGGGGAAATAGGGAACATATATAGATTCTTTAGAGAGAGAGAGAGAGAGAGAGAGAGAGAGAGAGAGAGAGAGAATTGTGCATTACTCTCCAAAGATCCAGAGGGCTCCATTTGGGAAAATTTTATACTACTTGAAAGTAATTAGGGTTGTTAAGCAAACAAGGTGGCTCGAGTGAGCCTAGTTCAAGCTTCAACATACTTTTATACTTTTTTAAGCTCGTTTTGTTATTGAGTCGACTGTGTTCAACGAATCTTGTTCGCGTTTAACTCGTTTCGAACTCTAAGCTTTTTAAAAGCTCAACTTTTTCTTTCTTTTGTTCACGATCATCTCGAACTCGAGTCTGACTCAATAAACAAGTTAAAAACTCAATTTGTTGACGGTCAACTTGAACTCGACTGATAAGCCCAAACTTATCTATACAAAAAAGCTCATTAAGAACTCATTTAATTTTAGTTTCATAAAGACATTTCATGTATACATCACAGATATTGTTAAGTTCAAGCTTGATAAGAACTTGAACTTGAGCTCGAATCAAATCAAATTTTAAAAAATAAAAAATTAAGCCCCCCGAGTTCAGCTCATTAAGACTCTGATATCGACTTGAGATGCTTGCGAACAACTCGATAATTGATTCGATTAGAGTACAAACTACCAAATTCGCCCGAACTCGAAAAAAACTCGAACACAATTAGTTAGCTCAACACCCAAAACTCAACTCGACTTGTTTACTGCCCTAAAAGTAAATGAAACTACAAATGAGATGGAAAGGACATTCTAGTGTTCTTGAAGAACTTTTACAATATTCCATCCGTGTCTCATAATCTTTTTACAATTCTCCATCCGTGTCTCATGATCATGATTCCATCCGTATCTCATGATCATGGTGATAATCCCATCTAACTATTCAAACATTTTAATAATCTATTTTTTGTCTCAGAATATTATCTCAGTCAGACTATTCAAACACTTTAACAACATATTTTTATTTCCATCCTAATCTTTTAACAATTTTACTACTCCCTCTTCTTCATTGACTGAATCTCATCATCTCCTCTATCCCTCTTTTTTCTTGATTGACATTTTTGAAAGATCAATCCTTTTAACTTTGACAGTTTGGAAATGGAACCATCGTTTTGGGACAAACAAATATGACAAATGGGAATATCTTTATTATCTTTACATGGAGGAGAGATGTGTGTGTGTGTGTGTGTGTGTATATATATATATATATATGCATCAAGAATGTATGCCCAAGAAAGAAGAACTAAATCATCAGCAAAGACATCATTCAAAATTTAAACAGTTTTGTTATTTAAAACACATTCAGGGAAAGCCCACATGAAGAGATCTAAACATGCATGGATCCAAGTTTACACAACTTACAAAAGCTCTAGCCGTTCTCCAAAACACGGATTACAGATAAAAACATTATGAAGTTCCAGAAATCAAAGTAAATGTGAATAAAATAACCAACGCGGGTCTAGATTAAAGAAAATAGAGTTTCAAATGGGGAAAGAGGTTCTTACTGGTCCCAAAGAAACCAAGATTCCCTTCACTTGGAAATTATTGTTGAAGGAAGTTTTGTAGAAATTGCATGAACTTCCTTCACCAAGAAACCTAGAGGCCGAACTTTCTGTATGGCTTCCCATTATCTTCATCTTGCATGTGCTGTCACAATAATAGTCAATCTTAGTTACCTACTAGTTACCAGAAGCTTTTTACCAGGAACTGCAGAGATGGATCAAGAATGATAAAGCATCTAAACAAATCTAGTTAATCACTATACCAATGAAGCCACCGAGGTATATTTTACAAAATGATGGTCAAGAAAAGGACATTTGGTTTCAAGTCTATAAACAGAGAAATTAGCAAGTTTTATCATACATGCCGCTAAAAATAGGGAGAAGGATATGAAAAAGACGATAGAAGTATGTATACTTGTCAAACAAATTTGTTATACTTGATTCCATCTAAACATTGATATATTAGCCTTGTGGATATCAGACTTTTTTATACATGATTCTCCTTCAAATGCTTATGAGGTGACAATAATACTACTCCCTCCATCCCGAAATGATCTTCCTACTTTTTTGTTCCTAACACGAAGGTACTTTGAGCAATAATTTTATGTTAATTTAATTATCTGAACCAAAATCTAAAAAATGTTATAGATAATATATAATGGTGTATCAATAACAAGCTTAAAACTTTCATTGGCATAATTAAATTAACCGAAAATTATTGCTTAAAATATCTTCGTGTTAACACCAAAAAAAGTAGGAAGACCAATTTGGGACCGAGGGAGTACATTTCAATTATGTCTTTTCCCTCCTCCATTACTGCCCAACGAACTGAGCAAGGAAGAAAGATATACTCCTAAGTGGGAAAAAAATAGAAAAAATAAAAAGCAAAATCGAAAAAAAGAAAAAAAATCAACACAAAATTATTTTCCAGGAACAAACATGGCAAAGAAAGCACCAACTCAATACTCTCTCACCTTTTGAATTGCAATTTTCCTTTCATCCCCCAACTCACATATTTTAAAGAAGAATGAAAAGAGAAATTACATCCCCATATCACCGAAATTCAGAGTGTTTGGCTATGTATGAAATTTATGGATGTTGAGTTTGAACCATTTTTTATGGAACATAAAAATTAGGGAATTTTACTTGAATGTTCCTTTTCGGACAAATCACTTCCCCTCAAGTTCCTGATTAAATCGAAATGATCGGAAAGTTCTTATGCAGCAGTATATAATACTGCATGCAGAATTATTATATTCACTTATATGTGAATATAATACTGCATTTATAATACAACATGGTGGAGAAACTTATCAGACATTAAAATACTTTTTTAGAACTTCCCGGTCACTCTCCCCAAAAAATAATGCTCTAACTCCAGACTATGGAGTTTAGATCATAAAATCAGAAAATTACAGCCAAAACAATGCTTTCGGAGCCTGCTGCAGTAAGGATCTATCTTTCACTCTTGATAAATAAAAAATACCAAACTCTCAAGAGGTTTTAAGTGAACGAATTGAATGGATCATACTACTATAGATGGACTAACATCAATTCATTATGCATCTATTAGCTTCTGATTCAGCGCTAAGCTGACTCATCAGCACAGTACAGCTGAATAGGAAGAAACCCTGAATCATATCTAATATTAACAACTAGGTTGTAAACTTAGACAAGGACCTAACTTAAGAGAAAAGGGAGAAACTCAATAAGCTAGCAATATTAATTCCAACCATTTCACTAATACCAGAACTAATAACAAAATTCATGATCTCATAATCATGCTCTCTGACTCCTGATTGGGAGGTGCCTCAAAAATCACAAAGTGAACACTCTGTGAGTGGTAACAGAGAATAAATCGGCCAATGAGTCAATCTTGTAATCAGTGAAGCCGAAAAGATCTTGCGGAAGTTCTATGGAGATTACCTCAACAACCAAGGACCATACTCTTCACGACCCAACACAATAAAAAGCTATCTTCCTCCCAAACTTAACGAGCCACCCACGGACCACAAGTTATGACAAGTAAGAAGCCTTTGACATGGCCTTCATTCACATCTTAAAATGAACTAACTATTATATAGAAGTTTAGCATCATAAGAATCAATAATTTGGAGTCCAAGCTATGTGATGGCTTTTTAAACCTATATGACATCCTAAATGCTAGACAGAAATTCCATTTTTGAAGTCAAATATTTCCTACGAATTAACACCGCCCTACAAGTTCTACTAACTGAGGGAAGCACCCTCCTTTCTATGTACAAATTTCCAGTTAAATGTAGAAAATTGTGATTCAAAATGTCATAAGTTAAAACAAAATCCAACCTTTTCACTGTTGTTTCAAGATTAGGGGCATCCATATAACAAAAGATTTAGCTGGAAATAGCTTACAGAACTCAATGGACTTCAATGCAGTAAAAAAAGAGGTCCAAGTGTCAAACCACTCCACAAATTGAAAAAACACACCAAACCCAATTCATCAAAAAGTAAAGATATGCAATTAGACAAGAATATATGGCTACCAACTGTATTGGATCAGAGAGTTCCAAATATTATAATCCAACAATCAGAAAAAATAAGCTGATTGAGACAAAAAGCCAAGCATCTGAAGCCAAAATTTCAAGTAATCACGATTGTAGAAAAGTAATAACAAAACAACATATTGGGGATCTAGGGCAGATAAGAGAGATGATCGATTAGATTAAATAGGCAAACAATGAAAGATAGAGGTGGGGAAAGGAGGAAAAAACGTACGAATTCGCGAACGATGCCCTTGTACATGAAGTAAGGGACGGCGAGGCCGAAGATACCGACGATGGCCAAGTTACGGCGAGTCCATCGGAAATTGTGCTCAAGATTCTCCCTAGCTGAGCCCCAATCCTCAATCCACTTGTTCTTGTGAGCTTCCATTCCTCCACCCATCTTTCCTTCTTTGACTCTCTCTCTCTCTCTCTCCTCTCTTTCTCTCTCTACTCTATATGTGTGCTCGTTTTATGTCGCCGATCCTCTGTTTGTTGGTGGGAGTCTGCGGACTGTTGTTTAGATGTACAGAAATCATCACAAATTAATTTTGGTGGCCCATTACCTACTCGTCCTTTTTTTTTTCTTAATTTTCTTGTTTTGGACAAAAATAGTAAAGTTTTAATGGAAAATTACCGTTGGGTTCTTCAACCTAACCCAAGTGAAAAGATCAATTTCGACAAGAATTTTTGAATTTAATCAACTAATTCGACATCTTAATCAAAATTTCACCTAGTCCTTCGCTACCCAATCTACTAAAATCACGCTCTCCTTTCCTTTCCTCTCATTCGACATACACACTCTCTCTCTCTCACACACACATACACTATTTCTCTGTCTCTTTCTACCCTCTCATCTCTGGTCACCCTTCCATACTCTGACACGTTCGCGGGGTTGAACGGCGACAAATTCTTTCCGGCGGGCGATGAATCGAGCTTTGGAAGCAGCGGAATCAGCTGAAATGCGAAGCACGGGTTTGGATTGTGAAGGGGATGATGATTCATTTGACAATGAAGAAGGGGAATTTAAACCGAATGAAGCTTTGAGGGATGATTGAGAAGTGAGATTTAGGGTTTTTTAATTGGGATGAAACATAGGTTAAATTTGTTGAAGAACAAGATGAGCTCAAGGCTGGCATCAAATTTTAATGTTTGATTTTCAAATTATTTTTCGATTTTCTCTAATTTTAGGGTTCATAAAAGATTTTAAGTGACTGTTGTGGGCGCCTCCCCAACTCCGGGACCTATAAACTCGTGTCCCCAGTTGGAGGGTCCCAAACTACCTTCATAAAAAAAAAAATTCTTTATATTAACTTGAAAAGTATAACAATTTTTTTCCAAATAAATTTCAAAATAACCTCTCTACCTGGAGGTGATATAAAAATCTGCTTTAACCAGTTATAACTTGTTTAAGTACAAACAGTACAAATGTAAAGGCTTACACAAGCCAACTTTGAAACAAAACCAATCCCAAGTTAAATTACCACACAACACCCTGAAAACATGTTTATAAAAGTTTTATATACAACTTTCCCCAAAAGAATAACAACCACAACCTATTCCCAACTCCCCAAACCAACACATACCTTGACAACCCAAATGATGTCCAAACTCCTTTTCGGCCTCACCGGTCCGGTCCTCCTGTCTCAGCGGGATCTAAAAACAGTAAAGGGAGAAGGGGTGAGAATAAATCTCAGCAAGCTATTATGGATGCAACAATATGTCATATAATATGCAACACATAAACATGTTGCTCATAATCACATTGGTAAAGCGGTAAACACATTACGTTACCTCATTTTACCTTTCCCATCTGATCAATAAGTCGTACTACATTGGGAGTAAAACCCCACTTATGTGTGAACTGCTTAGGCATATTCACGTCTTATAAGATCCATTTTTCAGAAAACCATGTAAGACTTACAGCTATCTGTAAGGCTTGGGGAGCACGATACAGATATTGTTCCCAGTCTGTGGCCACAGTGGGGTGAATGACGAACGTCGAAACGTCAAAAATAAATTTCCAACTCAACTATCTACAAGTGATTTGTAAATAGGGTAAGTCGGGTCGAACCACAGAGACACGAATTTAAAGTGTAGGAATTATTGCTATAACAAAAAGTTTGTAAAGTGAAGAATTTGTTGATTTGTTTAAGACTAATATGTTTGCAAAAATTAAGTAAAAGTGATTATAAAAGATTTCAATAATAAGGAGAAAATTCCCGGAATTGGTTTCACAAATTATGCTCAAGTTTCACAATTCATCAATCAAAGTGCACTTGGGGTTTTGTTCTTACAAAAGTATGATTGGGACACTTCGGCGGGTGAATTGCAATCAAGTGTTTCTAACTAATCTATTCCCTTGGCCCGTTCATAGATTAGTTAGAAACCCATTTTAGAACTTAAGAACACCAAATAAACCACAATTCTTATGAATCTTTTGGCGGGGATTCAACAAATTGTGAAAATCAAGCCAAGACTAATTTCAATTGTAAATTTGGCGGTTCACAATTGAAATTCTAAATAATTCGAGAACAATTATTTGATCAAGACAAGAGTTCTAAAATTCCATTGAAAACAACTTGATTATCCCAAGTACTACAAAGATAAAAATGAAAAGTAAAACTTAAAACATAAAATGTTACCTCCAATTTCAAGAACTAAAAAGATTAGCTATCCATGAAAAGTGAAGAACACCAAGAAAATTCTGAAGAAGAAAAAGAAGCTATGGAATAAATCATCCAATTCTCTAAAAAAAACCATAATAAAATAGTAATTATTTTTTTCCTTAAATATAAACCACCCATGTCTGCTGTAATTATACCCACTAAAAACCATTAACCACCATCATTATTATGCCTTAATTACTCCAAATCCGTTCCAAGTGCTTGACTCTATCTTAGCAGCTTCGTGGGCGGTCGCCCATGACCCATGGGCCGGTCGCCAAGTGTCCGAAAACATTTGCTCTTCAAAACTTGATCTCATGTGCGGCCGCCCACACGTCCTGCGCGGTCGCCCATGCGCGAAGGTTCAAGGCTTCAACACTTTTTCTCTGAGCGGCCGCCGCCCATAAGAGCCTGGCGACCGCCCACACGCACGCATCGTTAGGCCCATTTTCTTTTCTTTCCTTCCGGCCCAGCAACTTGAAATGGCCCAAATTCCATCTTCCTTTGCCCAACTTTCATTCTTGCATTGGCCCAGCTACTTTCTTCATTTGGCTTGGTTTATTACGACCCATTCGAACTCAGTCCGTCCCATAATTGCATCATAACATTTTTTTCCGCTTGATTTATTCACAAATTGTTTCTGATTTCCAAACTTGAACCACTGAAACTAAAAACACTAAAAACATCCATTAAACACACAAAACTCAAGGATTAAGCAAATAATAAGTTCGTAAAGTAGTCAATGGATGAGTGTAAAACTCACTCATCAAATACCCCCAAACTTAGACATTTGCTAGTCCTCGAGCAAACACTAAAACAAACTATAAACGTTAAAACTAAAAAAACACACAAAAATAAAAGCAAACTACTCTACCCAATAATCAACTATGTCCCTCCATTCTTGCATGTTCCACAATTGCAACAAATCACAAAATACCATCAATCGCAGGATAAGATTTTCCACAATGCAAGTATCAATATATTTTCCATTAATTGTAAAATATTACTTAACCATTATAATTACACCATAAATCTCTTTATGCACGATTATCTTTCTCTTTTCTCACAACCACGATCCATTTTTACAAAGCTAAGTACACCAACCATCTTTTATTTTATTGACTCTATTTACCAAACAACAACACTTTTTAGACACAAAGCATGAATATTCCCATGAAATAATTACACCCCCCAAACTTGACCATTTAAGCACACTTTAAAATCTACTACCGTTCAAGTAGGGAACACTGTAGCAGCGAACTCCATGCCCCTAATACTAAGTAGAGATTTATTTAAAGGCTTTGAGAGTTAGCCACTTCGGTATCGAGCTTGATACGGACCATCACGGCGGTAAAGCTCTTCCTCCATAACGCTACTTGCATACCCGAAATCTGGTTAAGCTAGAATAATCCCTAACCAATTAATCTACGCGTGCGGAGGTTTCACCGAGTATACATTGCATTGCCATTGCTCTCATTCTTTTTTTTTTTCTTTTTTTTTTTTTTTTTTTTTTTTTTCAAGATCACAAGGGGGGGTTCCAATCACAACCAAGGAATACTCATTTTCAAGACTTGCCTAATGTTGCTACATTGATAAACAAATTCATTAACTTAAAAGATGAGGGTGTACTCTAAACTTTATAAAAATGAATCAAAAATTATCAAAAAAGAGCATATTTCCACAAGTACACGAAACTACAACTAAGAGATTTATGACACAATTATAACTCTTAAGCAATATACCACAATTAACCAAAAATATACCAACTTGCATCTACACACTATCTCAAACGATTATCCTCATTAGCGGTCAAAATCAAATCACATGCAAATATGTGGAACACCAAGAATGTTAATGACTATATACAAGAAAGGACATAGCTAAGTATTCCTTTTTTTTCATTTTTCAAATTTTCCCCTTTTTTTTTTTTCAAAACAGTAAATCCTAACTACCATGATAAACTAAGCAAACACAAACAGTAAAAAGTACCCCACACCCCCAAACTTAAAACATGCATTGTCCCTAATGCATAAAATAAAATAAAGGATAGGGGTACCTTCAACCAACAAATTATCTCCAGAATTGATCCGGGCCAGCAGAGCCACTTCCGCTCGAACCCAGGTGCTATGGTCTTCTTCTTCTTTGTTGTTGTTGCTCTTGCTGCTGCTGCGCATCCCAAGAATCCCATCCTCTCAACTGCTCCGGAGTACGATATTGCGGCGGCTGGTATGGAATGTGCTGAGGCGGTGGAGGAGGAGGAAGCCTGTGCCTCATCTCCTGATACATCTCATTGCGCGTCCTCCATCTGTTGCCTCCACATACTAGCGGCGTAATACTCCTCGGTAGCCATAGGCTGCAGTGTCTCGACTCTCCTCCATACCCAACAACCGTGATCCATCACCTCGTAATGTCCGGAGCTGCCTAATCTCCTCGAGATAACGCATCCACATGGCCTCCCACATAATAGGCCGCCTCCGTTGGAGTGAGCTAGCTGTTCCTCCATATCATCATCCTCCTCATTCCCTCTCACTCCTCTCGATGAACCTTCTCCATTTATGCTTGAGCATGCCCTTTATAGTAAGGGACCTCTTATTAACATTTGTCCCAGTTGACACAATATCCCTAGCAATCCGCAACCGAGTAAAATTCACTCCCTTATTCTCTATCAAACCAGATATCAACAACGGGAAACTAAAATTGCATCGCCCAATAGTTTTAATGGTGTTCACAATCTCCTTGGATATCGCCAATCCAGTATTGAACCTTTGACCGGACAACACCACGGTCATCAACAGTGCCCTTCTCCAATGCACATCGTTATAATGTGAAGTAGGCATAATACGCTCACAAATGAATCGATGCAAAGCGCGCATCCTCAAGTCCATGTCCCTAGCCTTCTTCACATTACCGTTTCTCAATAGTGTCACATCAATATTTTCGAAATACGGAGCCAACCTATCCAGGTTCCCCGCCACATTCAGCTCCATGATCTTTGCACTATTATAATAATCACATGCACTGTTCTCATGCCCAGGCGATTCCATCCCATAGTATCTATTGATATCCTCACCATTATAATACACATTTGTGCCTCTCACCCAACCACATTTCCTACTTTGCCCTGCCTCAAATGCATTTGCATAGAATTCCCGAACCAACACTTTCGAACCCCTATTAGTTGGGCGGCTTGCTAAGTTACCCTAACCATACCTCGCAAAAATGTCATCCAACCCAAGTTCATTGGGGTTAAACTCATTTTCTACAGAAAACCCTTTATTTGCATATTTATCGAAAAACGACTTCGCTTTACCCCCAACAAATTTTGTTGCATCATACTCAACAACCGGTTCCGGGACAGGAGCATTTCTTTGTCTAGACATTTTATATCAATTATACCCACAAAACTTCCACGGAGAAAGTATTAAAGAAGATTGAATTGAAAATCTTACTTCGCCGGAAAAGTCACCGGAGTTCGCCGGAATTTGATCGGAATCTCGCCGGAGTTGATGAAGATGAGCTAGGAAGAACGACCCCTTCCTTGAACAATGATTCTCACAAGAACCCTTTGCTTTTGAACTCCAAAATCAAGCCTTTTGCAACCTTCTTCACCCCTTGCAACTTTTCAAAATCTCTTCACAATTCTTGCTCAACAATGGGGATGTGGGTTGAAATCTTTGGCTTAGGAGGTTGGGTATGGTGGGGGAAGGCAAATTATGGAAGAAAATTGGAGGATTTGAGTGTTTGGGGAGAAGATTTCTTAGAGAGATGAAGGGAGTGGGCGGAGGTTTCTAGAGAGATAAAGAGAGAGAGTTTGAAATTTGAAATGAAAGAGGGGAGTGAAACGGCTGATGCGTTTTAGGGCAAAACTGTAACGCCTGATTCGTCTTGTGGGCGGTCGCTCACCCCCTCCTGGGCGGTCGCCCACATGTCCAGCAACATCAACCATTTAACAACTTCAATGTGGGCGGTCGCTTATTGACCTGTGGGCGAGCGCCCACCAGCACAGCAAGTTCTTCTCCAATTTCCAAACAGCTATGGGCGGTCGCACACCTGACCACAGGGCGGCCGCTCACCCTTCGAAAACTCCACATGCTTTCTCAAACCAACCATGGGCGGTCGCTCAAATGACCCTAAGCGGTCGCCCATCTATCCAGGAGCTTCACAATCTTTACAAACCAAGCATGGGCGGTCGCCCTCAACACCATGGGCGGTCGCCCAACTGCACAGTGGGATTTTTTCTGGCCAGCTATCTGCACAACACCAAGCAAACAAACACCAAGCATAATATCTATTGATACATTACAATTCGACCCATATTTTGACCGCACTTTCGCTGCCTACGTCCCCATTGATGCGGGCGGACTACCCAACAAAAATAGGCTCAGGTCACCGTAGTTCGACACGTTCCCGAAATGCAAAAAACAAAGCTTTTTTTTTATATGAAAAGCAAACAATAAAATGAAAATAAAATGAAAACTAAAACTCTCCACCCCCAAACTTAATGATTACTTTGTCCTCAAAGTGATGAAAACAAAGGAAAAATTAAATTTAAGGGTACTACAATTCACTACTTACCTTGGGTTGCCTCCCAAGCAGCGCTTTTGTTTAACGTCGTTAGCTCGACGGAATGACTTCCTCAACGCTTACGGATCCTTCAACTCGATCCACTCAACATCCTTTGATCCCGAAACTCCATCCAAATAAGGCTTCACTCTTTGTCCATTGACCTTGAACCTATTGTTAGTAACCGGATTCACCAATTCCACGGCTCCATGAGAATATACGTTCACTACTTCAAACGGACCACTCCAACGAGAACGTAACTTTCCCGGGAAAAGCTTCAATCTTGAATTAAACAATAACACCTTGCTTCCCGGAATAAGTTCCTTGTGCAAAATCTTTTTGTCATGGTACCTTTTTGTTCTCTCCTTGTACAACCGGGAGTTCTCATATGCCTCCAACCGATGCTCCTCAAGCTCATTCAAATGAAGTAGCCTTTGCTCACCGGCTAGTTGCAAATCCATATTCAACTCCTTGATTGCCCAAAATGCTTTATGCTCTATCTCCACCGGCAAATGACAAGCTTTCCCAAAGACTAGCCGGTATGGACTCATTCCAATTGGCGTTTTGTAAGCGGTGCAGTACGCCCACAATGCATCATTTAACCCTCAAAGCCCAATCCTTCCTGTTTGGCTTCACCGTCTTTTCAAGAATGGCCTTTATTTGCTTGTTACTCACTTCCACTTGCCGGAAGTTTGGGGATGATACGCGGTTGCAACCTTGTGATTCACCCCATACTTCTTCATGAGTGCTCCAAAAATTTTGTTGCAAAAGTGAGAACCACCATCACTTATAATCGCCCTTGGAACGCCAAACCTACTAAAAATGACATCTTTGACAAACTTGACAACAATATTAGCATCGTTAGTCAGGGTAGGAATTGCTTCCACCCACTTTCACACATAATCCACCGATACTAAAATATATTCAAAACCACATGAAACAACAAAAGGACCCATAAAATCTATGCCCCATACGTCAAACAAATCCACAACCAAGTTATTCGTGAGAGGCATTTCATCCCGCTTACCAATGTTACGGTTCTTTGCACTGTCACAACTTTTACTAAAAATGTATGCATCTTTAAAAACACTTGGCCAAAAGAAACCAGATTGTAACACTTTTTGAGCGGTTCTCTTACCACTAAAATGACCTCCACAATGCAATTCATGACAAAAAGAAAGAACATTTTGTTGCTCATTTTCATGAATGCATCTACGAATAACCATATCGGGACCATGTTTAAACAAATATGGGTCATCCCAATAATATTGCTTAACCATTGACAAAAATCTTTTCCTTTCTTGACTTGAAAAATCTGGATTTAGAACCCCCGTAGCCAAAAAATTTACAATGTCGGCATACCAAGGCTCACAATCCTTAACAACAAATAACCGCTCATCGGGAAAATTTTCATTCAAGGGAATTTCACTCACACACCCCTTTTCAAGTCTAGACAAGTGATCCGCCACAACATTTTCACAACCCTTTTTGTCTTTGATGGAAATATCAAATTCTTGTAAAAGCAACATCCATCTTAACAATCGGGGTTTGGCATCTTGTTTGGAAAGCAAATAACGCAATGCAGCATGGTCCGAATAAATAATCACTTTAGATCCTAGCAAGTAAGAACGGAATTTTTCCAAAGCAAATACCACCGCCAAGAATTCCTTCTCGGTTGTAGTATAATTCAATTGAGCATCATTTAACATTCTACTTGCATATTGGATCACATGTGACTTTTTATCAATTTTCTGACCAAAAACTGCACCCATCGCAAAATCGGATGCATCACACATTATCTCAAATGGTTGAGTCCAATCCGGACCCACAAGAATAGGGGCTGAAGTCAATTTTTCCTTCAACAAATTAAAAGAATTGAGACATTCTTGGTCAAACACAAATTCCGTCTCTTTAGCAAGCAAGTTTGTTAACGGCTTACAAATTTTAGAAAAATCTTTTATAAAACGCCGATAAAAACCCGCATGACCAAGAAAGCTACGAATTCCTTTAACATTTGTTGGCGGAGGCAATTTAGATATTATCTCAATTTTTGCCTTGTCAACTTCAATCCCTTTTCTTGAGACCAAATGACCCAACACAATTCCATGCTTAACCATAAAATGACTCTTTTCCCAACTTAAAGTTAAATTGGTATCACAACATCTTTTAAGAACCAAAGTCAAATTATCTAAGCATGCATCAAACGAAGTACCATACAACGAAAAATCGTCCATAAATACCTCAACAAACCTACCAATCATCTCAGAAAAGATCGACATCATGCACCTTTGGAATGTAGCAGGAGCATTGCATAAATCGAAGGGCATCCTCTGATATGCAAATGTTCCAAAAGGGCATGTAAATGTGGTCTTTTCCCGATCTTCCTGAGCAATGGGAATCTGATTATAGCCCGAAAAACCATCTAAGAAACAATAATATTCTTGACCAAACAGCCTCTCTAGAATTTGGTCAATAAATGGCAAAGGAAAGTGATCCTTTCTAGTCGCCGCATTAAGTTTTCGGTAATCGATAACCATGCGTTGACCAAAGGACCATTCTAGTAGGCAAAAGCTCATTATCCTCATTCTTAACAACAAGTAATTCCGGACTTTTTAGCAACCACATGAACAGGACTTACCCACTTACTATCGGAAATAGGATAGATAATACCCGCATCCAACAGCTTTCAAGACTTCTTTTCTTACCGCTTCAAGCATGTGAGGATTCATCCTCCTTTGATTCTGCCGGACTGGCTTGGCATCATCCTCCATATGGATTTTGTGCATGCACATGGTTGGGCTAATTCCTTTTATGTCGCAATGCTCCAACCAAGTGCGGACTTATGTCTCTTCAACACATCCAACAACCTTCTTTCCCGCAATTCGTTAAGTCCGAAGCAATAATAACAGCAAAGAATCATTTGCACCAAGAAAAGCATACTTTAAGCTAGATGGAAGTTGTTTAAGAGCTAATTCGGGAGGAGAGACAATAGATGGCAAATGCTTAGGATTAAAATTACCTAAAGATTCCAAAGGAACCTTTTCGCAATTTCCTCCATAACATCCATCTCAACAAGAATGGCCCTCGCCTCATTTTGATCAAAAACACCTTCCATAACTAACTCATCCACAAACTCACAGAAACAAGAGAGCCCTCAACATCGTGCTCAAGTAACACGTAATTTTCAAAGCAACATCACAAAATAAACACTCATAAACCTCATATGGCCTTTTCATGGAATCAAAGATAGAGAAATTAACAATTTCATCCATGACAGTTAAAGACAAACTTCCATCTTTCACATTAATTACCGCATCTGCGGTAGCCATAAAAGGTCTCCCCAACAAAATAGGGACATCATTCACATCTTTAGCATCTCTTTCCATATCAAGAACCACAAAATCAACAGGATAATCGGTTTATCAACTTGAACCAAAACATCTTCTACTATTCCCTTTGGGTATTTGACCGAACGGTCCGCAAGTTGCAAGGTCATAGTAGTAGGTTTTAGTTCACCCAACCCAAGCTCCACAAACAAAGAATAAGGCAACAAGTTAATGCTAGCTCCTAAATCTAACATTGCCCTCACTTTCTTAGAGTCCCCCAAAGAAATCATCACATTAAAACTACCGGGTCTTTAAGCTTAGGAGGCAAATTCTTTTCAAAAACAAAGCACTAACTTGGTCCGAAACCACAATTTTTCGTTCGGGGCATACTTTCTTTTATTTGTGCTCAATTTCTTGAAAAATTTAGCATATGAAGGAATATTTTTAATCACATTGAGCAAAGGCAAATTTACATTCACCTTAGAAAGCATGTCATACAATTCTTTAAATTGTGTTTCGACCTTATTCTTGACCAATCTACCGGGAAAAGGGACAGGAGGCACATAAGGCTTAAGAGGTGGAGTTGGAAGTTTCTCCTCGGGAGTCACTTCAACTCGTTCCTCGGCCACAACTTCATTTTCATGTAAATTGTTATCATCTATAAGAGAAGGAGAAGAGTGTACCTCCTGAAGAGTCTTACCACTCCTCAGGGTGACGGCCTTTGCTTGTTCCGGTTGACTCGGTAGTGTACCCGGATTGTGCTTTTGGAGTGCCTCGGCAATTTGACCCATCTGATTTTCGAGCTTTTTCAGGGAAGCTTCTTGGTTCCCCATTCGTTGGTCCATGATCACCTGATTCTGTTGAGCGGCTTGGATAAACTTCTGCAACGTTTCCTCCACACTTGGCCTTGCAGGCCCTTGTTGCTGCGACTGTTGCATTTGTGGTTGGTATTGTTGCTGAAATTGACCCTGCCCTTGATTTCCTCCCCAAGAGAAATTTGGATGATTCCTCCAACCCGGATTGTAAGAGTTGGAAAACGGATCATTCCTCACTCTTGGTTGGAAAGCATTCATTGCATTTGCTTGCTCAAGAAATTCCGGGAATTGGTCTCTCAATGGGCATCCCATAATATCATGGGAGTTCACATTACAAATTACACAACTCGTGCCCGAACTTCCCTCTCCTTGATTTCGCCCTTGGTTTTGACCTTGGCTTTGAGCCGTCATCATTCCCATGAAATTCTTCATTTGTGTAGTCAATGCCGAAACTTGTTGCGCTAGAACATCATTAGACTCAACTTCATAAACGCCTTTTCTTCCTCCTCTCACACTTTTCTGCTGCGAATTCATGCCAAGTCTCTCATATAAGGCTCTTGTTTCATCGCCCATTTTCACCCATAGCACCCCGCCGCATTATCCACTTGTGCTTGACCTTGTTGAGTCAACCCATCATAGAAGGCCTGATTTAAGAGGGCTAAAGGAAACCCGTGATGAGGACATTGGACTAGCAACATCTTGAATCGATCCCAAGCTTCATGAAAAGCTTCACCCGGCTCTTGATTGAAAGACATTATCTTGGACCTCAAGTCGGATGTCTTTTGATGAGAGTAAAACTTTGCCATGAACTTGATGTAAACTTCCGTCCAAGTGTTAAGAGAGGCCGGAGCAAGTGCCATAAACCATGTCTTGGCAGCATCTTTCAACGTATATGCAAAACACCTCATTCTCAACTGCTCTTCGGTTAGTTGCCCCAACGGAAAACCTTGCACTGTGCTATAGAACTCTCTCATGAAGGTAATTGGGTCTTCCGATGCCATCCCATGAAATGAAGGGAGCATGTTGAAATGGAGATTCTTCAACTCATAACTCCTTGCTGCTTGTGGGAGTACAATGCATGATGGCGATGGTTCAATTACCGGACGTGCAAAATCACCCATCATTTGTGGTTCCGCCATTTTAACTTCTTCTTCAGAATCGGAATTCTCGGACTGTTCAGAGTAATCCGAATCACTTTTTGTATCACTTGGTTCCGGGTGCTTCCTCTTGTTGATGCAATGAATGTTGTGGTCAATTGGTAACAAATCTGGTTGTAGTGACCTACGACCAAACATTCAAATCTGCAACACCAAGTTAAAACAAAACAAAAATATATACACAAAATACTATTCACAATAGCAAATAATTAAAACAACTTTAAATTTCACGTCCCCGGCAACGGCGCCAAATTTTGACGAACGTCGAAACGTCAAAAATAAATTTCCAACTCAACTATCTACAAGTGATTTGTAAATAGGGTAAGTCGGGTCGAACCACAGAGACACGAATTTAAAGTGTAGGAATTATTGCTATAACAAAAAGTTTGTAAAGTGAAGGATTTGTTGATTTGTTTAAGACTAATATGTTTGCAAAAATTAAGTAAAAGTGATTATAAAAGATTTCAATAATAAGGAGAAAATTCCCGGAATTGGTTTCACAAATTATGCTCAAGTTTCACAATTCATCAATCAAAGTGCACTTGGGGTTTTGTTCTTACAAAAGTATGATTGGGACACTTCGGCGGGTGAATTGCAATCAAGTGTTTCTAACTAATCTATTCCCTTGGCCCATTCATAGATTAGTTAGAAACCCATTTTAGAACTTAAGAACACCAAATAAACCACAATTCTTATGAATCTTTTGGCGGGGATTCAACAAATTGTGAAAATCAAGCCAAGACTAATTTCAATTGTAAATTTGGCGGTTCACAATTGAAATTCTAAATAATTCGAGAACAATTATTTGATCAAGACAAGAGTTCTAAAATTCCATTGAAAACAACTTGATTATCCCAAGTACTACAAAGATAAAAATGAAAAGTAAAACTTAAAACATAAAATGTTACCTCCAATTCCAAGAACTAAAAAGATTAGCTATCCATGAAAAGTGAAGAACACCAAGAAAATTCTGAAGAAGAAAAAGAAGCTATGGAATAAATCATCCAATTCTCTAAAAAAAACCATAATAAAATAGTAATTGTTTTTTTCCTTAAATATAAACCACCCATGTCTGCTGTAATTATACCCACTAAAAACCATTAACCACCATCATTATTATGCCTTAATTACTCCAAATCCGTTCCAAGTGCTTCAGCTCTATCTGCAAAACGCTTCGTGGGCGGTCGCCCACAACCCCCTTGGGCGGTCGCCCAAGTGTCCAGAAACATTTGCTCTTCAAAACTTGATCTCATGTGCGGCCGCCCACACGTCCCTGCGCGGTCGCCCATACTGGCAGAAGGTTCAAGGCTTCAACACTTTTTCTCCTGAGCGGCCGCCCATAAGAGCCTAAGCGACCGCCCACACGCACAGACTGTTAGGCCCATTTTCTTTTCTTTCCTTCCGGCCCAGCAACTTGAAATGGCCCAAATTCCATCTTCCTTTGCCCAACTTTCATTCTTGCATTGGCCCAGCTACTTTCTTCATTTGGCTTGGTTTATTACTACCCATTCGAACTCAGTCCGTCCCATAATTGCATCATAACATTTTTTTCCGCTTGATTTATTCACAAATTGTTTCTGATTTCCAAACTTGAACCACTGAAACTAAAAACACTAAAAACATCCATTAAACACACAAAACTCAAGGATTAAGCAAATAATAAGTTCGTAAAGTAGTCAATGGATGAGTGTAAAACTCACTCATCAGTGAACGGTCACAAGTATAATATAATCTGAGCACCTTATGGAACAATTTCTCATAAGTGATCATATTCTATTATACCCCCGGCAATCAGCTGATATAAACACATTTAAGCACATAATAGATACTTGATATTAAATCTACACCTTGGGATATCAATACATAACATGGTACTATTACTCATGTTAAACCAATCACAATAGTGCAACATATAATTAAACACTATTGAATAACAACAATCTAACAACAGGGTATTAATACTCCTGTTCAAGTCAATGAAACAGTGCAACACGTATTTAGACACTATGTGCACAACCAACCATGAATATGAAATCACATATGGGCACAAGGTATAACAAATAAGCCCTACATATCCATGTCGTAATATTAAACACCTTCTATAAAGGTTCCATATCAATTTACCAAGTTTTGATAACTTTGGGTTAACGTAATTACAATGCCCTCTAACCAATTTCAGTACAATATTTAAAGACCTTTCATTTATCATTTTGGGTCATTTAAGACTCCATTGTATAGTACTAAAGTTGTACTAGAATCATAGTTAAAGAGGAACTAAATTCGTACTCATTTGATTAGGTTTTAAGGGCCTAAAAAATGCTACCCTGAACCTGAACTGGGCACGACTCGTGCCCTGTTCCCGCACAAGTGATTCCATTTACACGACTCGTGACCATGCTGTCTGAAGATGTCGCACGACATGGCACGACAAAGGCACGACTCGTGCCTCAGGGTACGACTCGTGCCCTTGCCCAGAATCTGTTGTTCATGCTGAAACATCAGCAGGACAAGCACAACATCATTATTCCTTCATACTCTTTCCATTCAACTCAATTCTACCAAGTTTAAGCATCAGTAAGATGGTCACAAACAATAAAACATACACCCTCCAAGCCACTATATTCACTTTCAACTCAACCCTCCATGCTATATATATTAAAGTCAACCAAACTCATTTCTTTCCATTTCAAACAACCAAGTAAATGATCCAAAACTACCACAACTCATTTATAACATCATAATATCATCTTTAAACATATTATGAACAGTAATAGAACGGAATCATAATGACTTACCAAAAATGAGTCGAAATGAAAAGAAGATTTGATCGGCTCTAATTGTTCTACTCGACTCCCTGAGCAATAATATGCAGTCGAAATTGAAAACGGATTGAAGGTTGAATTGTTACGAATTTTGGAAGGTAACCCTAGGTTGATAATTGATCATGGGAACATAGAAAGAACTGAGGGAATAAAATGAAGGTTCTGGTGCTTTTCAAGGATTTATATAGAAATTTTACACTTTAGCTCCTTCAAGCTCTAACTAACTACAATCAACCCCCTTGAACTTATATTTACACATAAGCTCCTTACTACTTTTTATAACACTTCATTTAAAATTTCAAATATTATCACTTTACCACATTAATTCCCAATTGATCCATTTAGACATTATATATTTCATATTGATTTATTAACATCTAAAACCACTAAATTTAGCAACTTAGCCAAATAAACACTTAACAAAGCCAAATACCATATAACGCATAATAGGAGATGCAATGCACCCCACCCCCACGTGCTCCGCGTGTGACCAAAATAGTGCCTAGGTTTAGGGTCGTGACAATTGTAGTTTCAATGTCGAGTGTTGAGTGGATGCTTTGTGACGAAGTTGGGTAAAATTCATCTGCAAGTGACGATCTTAAAGGAAATGTAGGTTTTGGAAGGGGAAATGAAAGGGCTGCTGTGAGCACCCCAACCCGGATCCTAACACGTATTCCGAGCTTGAGGGGCCCAAACTAAGAAAACTCACCTTGAATTTTTAAAACTTTTATTTCATCTTAAAAGAAAACCGTTTCTCAACTTCCAAATTCAAACCAACTGATAATGTCTCCACTTTGGAGGAAATTTCAACAACAACTTCAATAAACTATAATCTGATCAATTACATCGAAAACCCCCAAATAATATTGTTTTACAAAGAGTTTTCTATACAACTTTATAAAAGAGTATTACTTAATAAAGACTCCAGACAACCTACTTATTTTCATAACCTGACAAGTCCCAAAATCCAAATTCCACACTCTTATTCCCGGCCTCACCGGTTCAGGTCACCTGTCTCAGCACAATCTAAAACAGTAAAAGGGAAAGGGTGAGAATAAATCTCAATAAGCTATTATGAATGCAGCAAGATGCCAAACAAGATGCAACACATCAAAAGACATATCTACATAATAAGAGAGGCTCCCTGCCGCCAACCGTCCCATACCGGTTGGAAACAATGACCAGCTCATCATGAATATATCACAACACATAAGTACGATAAACTAACACTTAGAAGGATACTGAGCCAAGGTTTTATCTCCAAAAAGGATATACACATCCGAGCAGCAGCAACAGTTGATGAAGCGGTTTCGAAACCATTAACAATAACAGTACCATAGGGATTCTGACACACAGTCATATCCCCAGTGAAACTAGACCATCTATTTCAAAAGGAGATGCTAGCCCACTAATCCCACACAAGGGGGAAAAATCCAAGTTACCAATGTATGAATTATAATGAACTTGGCTCGGTGCCATTATAATTCCATAACATTGCCCAACAAACAAATACCAGCTGGATTTTCATAACTAAGCACAGTAATAACATACTTGCTTAACCAAATATTGTATGATCCAAAGTAGGGATACATACCACAATAGCATATCATGAAGATAGCAATACTATAACAAGTACTCAACATATTAGCACAACGGCTATAAATCTTTGTTTAAACATGTACAGTTTAGGAATTCCAAAGTAGGGAATCCTACAACAATAGAACATCATAAAGATAGAAATATTATAACAAGTATTCACCATATTAGCACAACGGCTATAAATCCTTGAACAAATCCCAAACAGTTTAGGAATTCCAAAGTAGGGAACCCTAGCATTTATATCGGAATACATCAATGAATCCAAGTAAGGCAACAATATAACCAATAAATCCACACTTGGGATAGACATATAACCATATGCTAGATAAATCCACACTTTGTATAACAAGGTAGCAATATAATAAATACACATTTCCAAACTAGCACAATAGCGTAACATACAACTTCTACACTATTCAAACCCAATCACCAAGGATATGGAAGCAAGTAAGGCCACCATGTACATTAAACCATTCCTACGTAGTCATTACACAACCTTGATTAATCTTAATAAAAGTTCAAGATTTAATTCCCAAGTTTGAACCACTTTGGTGAAGTTACAAATCAAGATTATCAACTATTTTCCGGACGATATTTAAACTACCTCCACAATTCCATTTTGACCAAATAAGACATCAAGGTGTAGCCAAAGTATTCTACTTTAATCTAAGTTAAAGAGGATTAATTCATATTCTAGGTAGATTAGGTTTCTACTATTTTAAAATGGTTAGGAATCATGCTAAGTGGTTGTTGGAGGAAATCGGCAAGAAAGGGAAACTGGAGGAGAATCTGGTGACATGGGCGACCGCCCAAGGCAGTATGGGCGACCGCCCAAGCAAGGTTCATAAGGGATTGAATTTTTTGAAGGGATGGGCGACCGCCCAAGGCACATGGGCGACTGCCTAAGAGGGAAGAATTCGGGAGGCCAAAGTCTGGTCAGATGGGCGGCCGCTCAATCCCCCATGGGCGACCGCCCAAGACGAATTTCATGCTTCACTCAGCTCACAAACCCTTTTTATATACACACTTTTCCATTTATCAATCTTTCTTATTTTGGTGAACAAGAGGGGAATTTCTGATTTCACCACCTCATTCTAAATCATTTAAACCCAAAGTAGTATATCCTAGACTATTTATAATTTGATCTCCTACTCATTTCATCACCACATTTCAAATTTACATTCTTATTCTAACTCAAACCACATTCTTACACTCTTCATCAACTCCCATGAACAACAACACAATCCTAGGTCATCACTCCATTTCCCAACTCCAAGAAAGTGTTCTAACATCTCAAACAACAATTATAACAACCATATCAACATCAAATATTTCATGAACATTAAATTGAAGGAAAGTCATAATAACTCACATCATTTAAAGTATATTAAATCCTCTTCTACTTCTTTCTACCCAATTGAAATATGCTCATAACATTTTCTAAATCAAAGTAAGGTGGATATAATCACATACACTAACTCCATTAAAGTCATTAACATCTTACACTCATTATACCCTCATTCCTTCAACTTAGACCACCATCTCATCACTAAAAATCAATTCAACCTTAAATAATTCATTTTACTCAAATAACATTATTTAAAATTTCCAAAATCCTTTTCTTTCAACAAAGTATTCATTAATATATAAAATGGCAATTATTAGAAGGAAGTCATAATAACTTACCTTAGCAAATATGAGATGGAATAAGGATTTTCTTAGTTTGATGTGTTTCCCTCAACTCCACGAACACGAAAGTACACCAAGATCGTCAAATGGAGAAGGATTGGATTTATTTAATTTTTAAGAGGAAGGATCTAGAGAGAGCTTTTCATGGAGAAAACTTGGAGGAAGTAAGGAAGAAGATGATAAGGGAAGGAGGAGGAAGAAGTCAAATGAAGGGAGGTAAGGGGAATAGTAGGGAGGTATGGCCTCCCCATACTTCCATTAATTGAATTCTTTCCAAAATTGATCAATTAAATCCTCCTAGGCTTAAGGTATTAAAATTAACCCCTCTACTCTAAATCTTTACCCAACACACCTTGACTACATTTTATATTTTATTTATTTTCACTTATTATGCTTCACCCAAAATACTTTATCTTATTTCCAATTAAATCATAAAGCTTTAAAATTATTTCACAACCAATTAAAGACATAAAATAAGCACATAAAGTCAACCAATAATATAAAATGCATATAATAGGATGCTAAAATAGTGTCTAGGTTTAGGGTCGTTACACTCACTCCCCCTTAAAGAAAATTCATCCCGAATTTTAAAAAGACTTACCTTAAGGATCAAATAGCAAAGGTTACCTCTCACACATTTCAAATTACAACTTTCAAATAGTTTTCTCAATGGCATGATTCTTCTATACATCTCACAACCCGAATACTCTAGAATTTTGATTCTGGACTTGCGATGCTAATAACTCTCAATGGTTCTCCCACATAAGTCAAATCCGCTTAATCATCATTAGTTGAAGGACTCCATACAAACGAGGGATCATGCAAATGATTTTTCCATACTAAGCTTCATACAATACCCATTTCAATGCTAAACTAAAAATTACTATTATACGCAAACTCGCTAAGATTAATTAAACTTTTCAAGTTGAAAGGAAATCCCCAAAATAACTTTTTCGGATGTTATAAAATAACGTAGTTAAAGTCTTTTAATAGTTTCAACCATCACTTTGGCATATTGATCACTTCCTTTTGAGTAACTAAATTCTTCAAACTCTTAGGATCGGCAACAATTTCAAATGGAGCTTCAAAAAGATAAGGTTCCTACTTAAATAACGCAACACAATTGCAGCCACTCTCGAGTAGAGGATAAGAAGATTCCACTTTATCTAAGTCAACTTCCTCGAAGCATACGCTATTACTTTCCCAATTCTCATAATATCACAACCTAATCCTCCTTTAATACGCACTTAAAATTCACAAAGTCCTCACATCCACTGGGTAAGGTGAGGATCAGATCTATAGTCAATCTATTCTCCATCTCTTATCCATATGGTTTACCCTTATTATATTCTACACCATTGATATATCCTTCCGAGTTAACTAAATCGACGATTTTACAATTCTCAAGAATCCCTTGATAATCCTTAGGTAGCTCTTGCCAATCCAAAGACTACGGACTCAATCCTCGTAAGAACCATGGTAACATCCGAGCTTAAGACTATAGAACCCAAAATTTGAAATCTTCTCGAGTCAACTCACATTTGCTAAACTTCTCAAACGATGAATTCCCACTAAAGGCAAATAACACAACTCACAAATGATCTTCATGATCCTCTCATAACTTTAAATAAACAAAGAGGTCATCAATCATAATTACCATAAAGCCATCAAGATAAGGATTAAAAATTCTGCTTATCATATACAGAATCAACACATGAGATACTTCGATGGAAACACAATTACCATCTACTCATAACTAGCACATAAAATTTTTGGGGAAGACTTCTTATGCAAGTCTAACACATACCAAATACCCTTTACACTTTTTAACCAAAATTTCTGGCTTTAACGCATATATAACAAAATTACCACCTAAGGTTTATCTGTATCAAATACCTATATAAGCAAATTAGGCATATAAAAGGAGACTCACTTCTTATAATAGTCTACCAATGCACAACAATTACTTACCCATCCAGGTCAAGTATATCTTAAAATCATAAATTGGTAACGCCCTGAGCCCGAAGACCGGGTTGGAACGCTATCAAATTTGACGGACTGGCCCTACAAACCACCACAAGTCTTTCCAGCACGTGTTGTCCTCACTTACATGCTCACTGAGAAACTTCCCAGTGGGTCACCCATCCCAAAATTTCCCCAGGTCAAGCACGCTTAACCTTGGAGTTCTTATAGAATGAGCTTCCGAAAAGATGATGCATCTTGGTGATATGAGTAGTACTAATCAAATCATATAAAACATATTAGGCACACACATTTTTGGGGATGCTACAATCTCCCCCACTTAAGATCCTTGCCGTCTCCAGCAAGGCCTACTTGGATCGAAACCCCGGGCAGTGTGGATCCAAGAGGGGCTAGTACGGATTCAAGAGGTGACTCCCACCGACTCTTCGGTGTGCACTTTGTTCCGCACATCACTTTACTCCACACTTCCGGCCGGGTCCTGCTCTGATACCATTTGTAACACCCCAACCCGGATCCTAACACGTATTCCGAGCTTGAGGGGCCCAAACTAAGAAAACTCACCTTGAATTTTTAAAACTTTTATTTCATATTAAAATAAAACCGATTCTCAACTTCCAAATTTAAACCAACTGATAATGTCTCCACTTTGGAGGAAATTTCAACAACAACTTCAATAAACTATAATCTGATCAATTACATCGAAAACCCCAAAATAACATTGTTTTACAAAGAGTTTTCTATACAACTTTATAAAAGAGTATTACTTAATAAAGACACCAAACAACCTACTTATTTTCATAACCTGACAAGTCCCAAAAGCCAAAGTCCACACTCTTATTCCCGGCCTCACCGGTTCAGGTCACCTGTCTCAGCACAATCTAAAACAGTGAAAGGGGAAGGGGTGAGAATAAATCTCAATAAGTTATTATGAATGCAGCAAGATGTCAAACAAGATGCAACACATCAAAAGACATATCCACATAATAAGAGAGGCTCCCTGCCGCCAACCGTCCCATACCGGTTGGAAACAACGACCAGCTCATCATGAATATATCACAACATATAAGTACGATAAAGTAACACTTAGAAGTATACTGAGCCAAGGTTTTATCTCCGAAAAGGATATACACATCCGAGCAGCAGCAACAATTGATGAAGCGGTTCCGAAACCATAAACAATAACAGTACCATAGGGATTCTGACACACAGTCATATCCCCAGTGAAACTAGACCATCTACATCAAAAGGAGATGCTAGCCCACTAATCCCACACAAGGGAGACAAATCTGGGTTATCAATGTATGAATTATAATGAACTTGGCTCGGTGCCATTATAATTCCATAACATTGCCCAATAAACAAATACCAGCTGAATTTTCATAACTAAGCACAGTAATAACATACTTGCTTAACCAAACATTGTATGATCCAAAGTAGGGATACATACCACAATAGCATATCATGAAGATAGCAATACTATAACAAGTACTCAACATATTAGCACAACGGCTATAAATCTTTGTTTCAACATGTACAGTTTAGGAATTCCAAAGTAGGGAATCCTACAACAATAGAACATCATAAAGATAGAAATACTATAACAAGTATTCAACATATTAGCACAACGGCTATAAATCCTTGAACAAATCCCAAACAGTTTAGGAATTCCAAAGTAGGGAACCCTAGCATTTATATCGGAATACATCAATGAGTCCAAGTAAGGCAACAATATAACCAATAAATCCACACTTGGGATAGACATATAACCATATGCTAGATAAATCCACACTTTGGATAACAAGGTAGCAATATAATAAATACACATTTCCAAACTAGCACAATAGCGTAACATACAGCTTCTACACTATTCAAACCCAATCACCAAGGATATGGAAGCAAGTAAGGCCACCATGTACATTAAACCATTCCTACGTAGTCATTACACAACCTTGATTAATCTTAATAAAAGTTCAAGATTTAATTCCCAAGTTTGAACCACTTTGGTGAAGTTACAAATCAAGCTTATCAACTATTTTCTGGACGATATTTAAACTACCTCCACAATTCCATTTTGACCAAATAAGACATCAAGGTGTAGCCAAAGTATTCTACTTTAATCTAAGTTAAAGAGGATTAATTCATATTCTAGGTAGATTAGGTTTCTACTATTTTAAAATGGTTAGGAATCATGCTAAGTGGTTGTTGGAGGAAATCAGCAAGAAAGGGAAACTAGAGGAGAATCTGGTGACATGGGCGACCGCCCAAGGCAGTATGGGCGACCGCCCAAGCAAGGTTCATAAGGGATTGAATTTTCTGAAGGGATGGACGACCGCACAAGGCACATGGGCGACCGCCCAAGAGGGAAGAATTCGGGAGGCCAAAGTCTGGTCAGATGGGCGGCTGCTCAAGCCCCCATGGGCGACCGCCCAAGACGAATTTCATGCTTCACTCAGCTCACAAACCCTTTTTATATACACTCTTTTCCCTTTATCAATCTTTCTTATTTTGGTGAACAAGAGGGGAATTTCTGATTTCACCACCTCATTCTAAATCATTTAAATCCAAAGTAGTATAACCTAGACTACTTATAATTTGATCTCCTACTCATTTCATCACCACATTTCAAATTTACATTCTTATTCTAACTCAAACCACATTCTTACACTCTTCATCAACTCCCATGAACAACAACACAATCCTAGGTCATCACTCCATTTCCCAACTCCAAGAAAGTGTTCTAACATCTCAAACAACAATTATAACAACCATATCAACATCAAATATTTCATGAAAATTAAATTGATGGAAAGTCATAATAACTCACATAATTTAAAGTATATTAAATCCTCTTCTACTTCTTTCTACCCAATTGAAATATGCTCATAACATTTCCTAAATCAAAGTAAGGTGGATATAATCACATACACTAACTCCATTAAAGTCATTAACATCTTACACTCATTATACCCTCATTCCTTCAACTTAGACCACCATCTCATCACTAAAAATCAATTCAACCTTAAATAATTCATTTTACTCAAATAACATTATTTAAAATTTCCAAAATCCTTTTCTTTCAACAAAGTATTCATTAACACATAAAATGACAATTATTAGAAGGAAGTCATAATAACTTACCTTAGCAAATATGAGATGGAATAAGGATTTTCTTAGTTTGATGTGTTCCCCTCAACTCCACGAACACGAAAGTACACCAGGATCGTCAAATGGAGAAGGATTGAATTTATTATGATTTTTAAGAGGAAGGATCTAGAGAGAGCTTTTCATGGAGAAAACTTGGAGGAAGTAAGGAAGAAGATGATAAGGGAAGGAGGAGAAAGAAGTCAAATGAAGGGAGGTAAGGGGAATAGTAGGGAGGTATGGCCTCCCCATACTTCCATTAATTGAATTCTTTCCAAAATTGATCAATTAAGTCCTCCTAGGCTTAAGGTATTAAAATTAACTCCTCTACTCTAAATCTTTACCCAACACACCTTGACTACATTTTATATTTTATTTATTTTCACTTATTATGCTTCACCCAAAATACTTTATCCTATTTCCAATTAAATCATAAAGCTTTAAAATTATTTCACAACCAATTAAAGACATAAAATAAGCACATAAAATCAATCAATAATATAAAATGCATATAATAGGATGCTAAAATAGTGCCTAGGTTTAGGGTCGTTACAGCTGCTAACCTGCTGGAGGTAGGGATGGCCAAAATCGGTTCCAGTTCGATTCCGGGCCGAAAACCGCCGGTTCCGGTTCGGCCAGAGTGTGAACCTTAACCGGCCCGTCTTTGGCTCCGGTCCGGTTACTCTGGTTCCGATTTTCTCCCCAGTTCGGTCCAGTTCCGGGCTTTTTCGGTCCGGTTCTCTTGAAAACCAAGGAATTTTCATCCGGTTTCGGGCTTTTTCCGATCCGGTTCACCAAAATGGTGACCCTTAATCGGCCCGTCGTTGACTTCGGTCCGGTTACTCCGGTTCCGGTTTTCTCCTTGATTCGGTCCGGTTTCGGGCTTTTTCGGTCCGATTCCGATCCGATTTTCCGATTTCGGTCCGGTTCCGATCCGATTTGGCCATCCCTAGCTGGAGGGGGTAATATTACTCATAGTTTTCAAGGCCATAGAGAATGGGTGGTTAGTAAATAACTTACCCATGGTTAGTACTCCCTCCGTCCCATTATAAATGTCGCATTTTGACTACTCAACTATTTTAAGAAATTTTAACTGAACATATATTTATGAAATTTGGTGGAATATGTCAAATAATCTCATAAAATTGCAAAAATAGAGGCTATAAAGGACTAAAACAACATTTAAATCTCTATCCTCCGTTTGCATGATTTGGTATCAATTCCGAAAATTAGAACGGAAGGGTTTTATGAGAATTGACCGAACGGAATTGAAACAAGATGGGATTGAAACCCTAGATAATTGCTTAACGGCAAATATTTTCATTAATCAAAACAAAGTCTAATTTTCGGAATTGACATCTGACCCTATTTTATATGACTCCTATGACTTGGAAAACTAGTCAAAACCTACTAAAATTACCCCTAAGCTAAATGGTAACATAATAGGACTCAAGAATAACAAAATATCTCCTAAATCTATTCTAAAACATCAACATATTACCTATCTAATAATAATTCCGAAAATACAAAGAAAATAATAAAAGATAAGTAAATTATAATTCCGTTTCTGAAGCTGCCGCCATCTGCCTTGTCTCTACCTGCATCATTCTTCCCTTCTTAGAAAAAATTCAACCTCGAATTTGGATTGTTGCTTTTGGAAATGCGTCTTGAAATTTATCCTTCAACCATCGACGAACTTTATACTTAGTATGACTTACCAATACATCCATCCATTTAAGAGAAAGCTCTCAATCATCAATCTTTTGAAGAACCAAGAATCTGAAATACTTGAAAATTCAATATCAAATGGATCCTTATAATAAGAGCAAAAAATGCATCATTTGCATTAAAAAATTGTTTCTTTACATAAAAAAGCATCCTTTGCAAATCAAAGAGCATCATTTGCACCCAAAAATGTCATCTTTTCACTAAAAATGTCATTTTTAATACGCATTCCCCTAATCCCCAATTGGTACTTGATGCAACCTTCGAAACGGATCGGTGTAAAGATCCTATCTTTACATCGTTTCTTCCATTAAAGGTGCCACAATCTCTTTAGAAAGGGATAAACCTTGAACCTATATCTCCGATTATCGCTTGAGACGAGCATGATAGCTCCAATATAAGCTCAATCGTCTCAAAGTGTAGGATTGATGGGCTAAGGACACTCCTTTTCTAAAGAACCCCATTTTGGACTATAAAAGAGAGTCCTTCTCTCGATCACGCAAGACCCAAGGTCAAATAGCGATGATCACAAGTCCAATATGAGGACGGGATCAAATTCCCGAACACATAAAAATCCAGGAATTCCGAGCGACAACCAACTAAATGGTTTGTACGTCCGGAAGACAACTTGGGACATTCCCCCCCTCTCTTTTCAACACATGCACACAAGCAAGCACGAAAAATGGAATCTAGGGAGACTTGCTACGGCAAGGCACCTTGGGTGAACGACGATCTGTTCTTCCCAAGGGGTAACTTAACCTCCGAACCCTAAAATCCTTTTTTTCAAAGTTTTGAGGAAATCAAAATGGCGTGGCGACTCCGTTTTTTTCAAATTAACCGGATATTTTCAAACTTGCGTGAATCCAATTTAAAAAAACAAAAAATAGAATTTGGACACACATTCACAGTTTGGCAACTCCGCTGGGGACATCCCAAAGGAGAAAAACTTTCATTTTCTAAATAAACGATACCCGGTATATAGGTGGAAACCATTTAACCTTCCTGTATCGCTCCCTAATCCGGGGCTTGGGATAAACGGTGGTTTAACAATCCCACGTACCGGTATCTCTTTTCGAAAAAAAAAACTAATCAAAAGAAAGCTTTTTTCCTTTGAGCGGGTTAGACTCCCGTCACGGATTCCAATTATCGTGCTTGATTTCTTTCCTCGCATTGCATTGCATCATTTGCATCTTGAGAATTGTGCATACTTTGAACTAGATAGCCTACTGAAAGGTGCCTGAAATGTTCGGGAAGCAACCTGAAATTGCAAAGGAGTGGAACCTGGAAAATTGATCCATGCAGTCGTACGGCTCAATCCTCCTTGGATTCTGACCGGGCGGCCTCAGTGGCAATTCCACCAGGACAAATTAAGGTTAATCGCGGCCTTGGCGGCTTGGGGCTATTCGGTTCCAAGGCGGTGGGAGCTCCCGAGAAAATTTACGTGCCTTATACATTTGCATTTTCCCCGTCCCGAAAAATCATTCCTTTAAAACACATTTACGAAAAATCTCTGTTTTAACTCAAAAAGGAATATTTTAGGAGGCCGCACACTACGCGCACCTTATATATCTGTACACTTTGCACGCACGTCCCTTTAAACCCGGGGTGGTTTTTGAGTGCGATCACGGACAACCTTACGATGCTCCGGCGCGCACGGAATCACCCCAAACTCCCATGGCGGCCGGTGTCGACCAATGCACGATCCGTGTCACACGTTTCAAAAAACCGTGACTTTTGGTTGGTTTTGGTCTAGTCCGTGTCATATAGCCCGGTTGCATATCCCCGTAAAGGGCAAGCCTTAGTCCATAACGGAAGTCAAGATCTTTTGCTCAAGCGAAACTCTGCGAAATTCCGACAAGGAAAAATCGGTAGAATCTTGACTCCGACATTGACTTTGACCTTGACCCGCACGGAATGCGTAAGAGTCGAGACCAAGTCCATACCAAAAATCCAAAAGATCTTTCGCTCAAGCGAAGCTGCGCCAAAATTCCGACAAGGAAAAATTGGCAAGATCTTGACCCGGCATTGACTTCGATTTTGACTCACGGCGTATGCAACGAAGTTCAATGTGACCTTTGTGTCATCCGGCTTTTACCGCCCGACCCATGCCTATTATCTTCTCGGACATTACCGAAAAGTCAAAACGTCATTCGCGCAAGCGAAATTGTCGAAATTCCGTTAAAAATTTGAAAGACGAGACATTCCGGTATTGCCTTGACTATAATTCGCATCGCTCGTGCGTTAAAAGTTCCTATGACCCGCTAGACCCGTTAGGAGCGTTCTTCTCTCTCGGTCGGTGGGATCCGCGTGCCCTATAGGACCCTCGCCGGGGCTGTCCACCTGGGAGGTCGAAATACGAGGTGGAATACGAGGGCTTATAGACGTAGTGACGGAACCCTTGATCCGGGATCTAGAGTAGTTGCGAAAAAGAAGGGCGAGAACCCTTTTCCAACCAAATAGAAATTAATAAAAGACAACATTTTAAGTAAGCTGGAAGATTCTTAATTTGCATATTGCTTGAGCCTTGACTAAACACCTACCACGAGTCTAAACCTCTCCTATCCCTTTCCCGCGAGAAAGAAGTGGGTGAGAACACCGGGTCGGCGACTTGTTAGCGCGAGAATTCTCGAGACAGGTTCGCGGAATCCTCGGCTTTGTCGGTCCGAGAGAGTCGAGAATGGCGATTTGACGGAGGAAACGATCTTGGTTTGGGTAACCAGATGACTAGGGAAGAAGAGCTAGCCTATAACCAATGCCCTCCTCCAGCCACATATGATCCATTGCCAAGGACTACCCCTTTTCAGTCCTTCCCAATGTCTCAAGCCATCAGGGTCCCGATACCCTCTCCTCCTCAGATAAGACCTAGCTTTGTTCCCTACCAACAGAGAGCAAACGCCACAGCTATCCCCGTAACGCAGCCTCTGCATTACCCCATGGGACTCTTTCCCTCCTCTCGGCTGAGCCAAATTTCCCTACCTTGGAATTCCCGGTACCGGCTGACCTTTCTAACTTTATCAACGCTTTGTGAGTTTGCCTATCTACCGGACGGTGGCGGTGAAGAGTCGATCGGAAATGAGAACGGGAATGGGTGGATTTACGGTGATGATGACGGTTCGGTAGAAGGAATGAACTGGAATCAACGAAGTGAAACCCGGAGGGCAAGATGAAGTAGAAAACCACGGACTGGAATGGGAGATGGTATCACTTCAAAATGTGTCGTAGCCTTTGTGTGAAGGTTCGGAAGAGAAAAAGGATGCAAGCTCGAGATGAGGCGGCATACGAATTCTACATCCTAGAGTTCAATACTCCTTACAAAGACTTGGTCGGTGAATGGAGGAACTTGATCGAAGCTTTAGCTGAAAGAGGGAAGTGGGCTCCACCCGCCGATCTAGAACATATAAGCGTCATTGAGGCCAAACCCCCGCCGGGAAGAGTAGACTCCATTGCAGTGCTAAGAGTCACCCCTGAAACCTTGTATGAAGAAGAGTGTATGGATGCCCTGGAAAGAGTCTTAAGGTTCGAAGCGAGCCCGGTCCCCTTTATGTCCTATGATGACAATGATGTTTTCTTGGTAATCCCCAAGTCAGAGGAAAAGTCCAAGATACCCCTTATATGGCGCCAAGTATCCCGACCTGCTTTTGCCCTCATTGGTCATCAGAGTCAAGATGAGAGTTCTCACGAGTTCTTGTAGTGATGCGAGGAAGACACGGTCGAAATGCCGGAAGGAACAGTAGAGGAGTGGTTAGCCCGAAGCCGAAAAGCCCAGGAAAATCTTCCTGACAGTAAAGAACAGGAACCCGCCATGAGGTTTGACCCCGCAGAAATCCTTCTCGATGATGGAATTTTCCACTTCAGAAAGTGTTTGGCCAACGCCAAAGATGCCTTCAGAAGGCTAACCCCTAAAGAAAAGAGGGATATACTTGACAGTGATGAGGAATGCAATCCCACTTTGCTGAAAAAGTTGCTAGGTCCAAGTGAGGAAGCCATTAGCAAACCTCCAGGACTACGATAATTCTTGTTGCATGCGACCTTGAAAAGCTGAATGAGGCTGTCAAGGCTACGAGTGAAAAGGATGAAGTGAAATCGGCCGGTCGCTAAGTCGGTTAAGAATTCCAAACCGAGAAGGCCGAAAGCCATTAACACAGGATCGAGATTCGGGAAGCCGCCTATGCCTCAGTAGTGTTGTCAATCGGATTAATCGCGAAATTGGCCATACGCCGGCAAGAGCCCGCCTCGACTTTGAAAGAGGCGACGAGAATCCTCCGGTAGGAATGATGATTCGAGAAGTCTAATGTCTATGTGATGACTCGGTCCGGACGGATGAGTGTTGAACGGCTAAGGGTGACAAAAGAAATGCCGTCTACGAGCCGAAAATAGACAAAGACCCTATAAGCCGGAAGCGAAAAGCCGGACTCGACAAGGAGGATCGGGTGCGGACTCGGTTGAAGTGTACTCGAGGCCAATATCTCCTTGTGGTCCTGTTAACCTCTTCGTACCCTCATAGTGAAACTAGAAGAAAGTTTGGCCAAGACCATGGTGCCCATAGATGTCACCCCAGATGAGGTCGTCCAGATGATTGGAAGTATCCATTACGGAAACATCATTACCTTCGACTTGGACTGCCAAAGTATGGGGCTAGTCATAACGAACCTCTTTACATCACGGTCCGGTTGGAAGAACGCCGGTTGCCACGGGTATTAGTCGATGGAGGGTGCATGATGAATGTCTGCCCGGCCAAAGATGATGGACTTATTGGATGCGAAGCCCACGGATTTGAAGCCTTCTAGTCAGACTATTAAGGCCTATGACTCCACTGCACGATCAGTTTTGGGGATTGCTACTCTCAAGTTATGGTTCGGGAAAAAGGTCATGGACGTTGACTTTCAAGTGATTGACATTCCGATTTCATTTACCCCTCTTGGATCCACCAGATAAACGGGGTAGCCTCTACTCTGCACCAATGCGTCAAATTTCAGTCAAGTGATGGTACTATCACCACTATTTACGGAGACAGTGTCACGGTGGAAGGAACCAGCACTGGAGGTATCCCGATATTGGAAATTAAGCATGATGATGAAGGGTTTGCCTTGATCGGATTCTCTGTAGCTTCTTCCAAAGCACAAGTGTGTTGCACTGACCTCACCACTACCTTCGATAAAATCCCCCCTGCCATGAGAATGATGAGAAAAATGGGTTATCTTTCGGGGCTTGGATTGGGCAAAAGACTGCAGGGTCGCAATACTATCATTGATGTAAAGGAACAGACTACCAGATATGGCTTGGGATACAAACCGAACTCTCGGGATGACAGAAAAGCTAAAGGCACGGTTCCGGGAAAACGAAGTGAAGGGGTTCATCTCCATCCCTACGGCTTGTCTACGACCCATTACTTTACAAAGGTGGGACTCAATACGATGAAAGTGACCATCGAGACCTCCACGAGGAGAACCCTTACGGAAGATCTTGAGAAAGTTAGGGGAAAACCGGCAAATCTGTTCGGAGAATGTTCCTCGACTTGCCGGACATTCTGGAGCTACCACTACCGTTCGAGAACGAGTGTGTCACCAAGGGAAACCGGAAACGGTGTCAAAGGGTCGGCATCCTTCTCATTCGGGGTAATGGATTTCTCCGCCTTTGAGTTAGCTCTTAGAAGATCGGCGGATAGAAGGCTGCCGGTAGTGAAGGCAGTGAGTGGGGTTTGCAAAAGTTGTTTGATGAAGAAGCACGAGATCCACTGATTTGATCGACTTCGGCTCGGATGATGAGGTAGTTGCCGTAATTGGAGACGGTGGTGAAGAGCCTTTCGATCCCCGCACTTTGGTGACTAAGACGAGAGATGCCGTTGAAGAATTGGGAGACATTCTCGGGGCCGATAGCCAGCCGACGGCAAATGATCATGGAGCTTGGATTGGTACCCGTCCTTCTCAACCCGATCGTGTCAAACACCTGTCGTCTATACGGTTGAGTCGGGAATCTTTGAATTCCGAGTCCTACGAGTCATCCGAAGGCCTCACGCACGAGGATTATGAACATGTAATCAATGTCATCTTTCCCCTTGCTTTGAATGAAATGACAGGATCTTTACGAGTATCCTCTTATTGCCAACTTAACAAATGATAAATTAACTCAAAACTTAACAACGGTTAATAATGAATCATTTGAACAAGATGCAAACACACTAAATGAACAATACATTAAAGAAATCTTTAAGCGGGTTACGAGAAAAAGAGGAAAATCGGGCCCAAGCGCCGAGGAGGTTTTGACAAGTGTTAACTTAGGAGTGCTTGTCGAGGAACCTAAAGAGACACGATTGGAAGCTTCTTCCGGGGGTTGAAAGGGACGGTGGTTAATCTGCTCAAAGAATACATGGACGTCTTTGCATGGTCGTACAAGGATATGTCGGGGCTAGATAGTTCGATAGTAGAGCACGAGAATCCCTCTAGCACCGGATGCTAAGCCCGATAAAGCGAGCGAGAAAAATCAAGCGAGTGGTCTCTACGGGTCAAAGAAGAAATTGAGAAGCTCTGCGGGTAGGATTCATCGAGTCATCGAATATCCGACATGGTTGTCCAATATTGTGACCGTAACCAAGGCCGATGGGAAGGTGCGGCTGCTTGTGTAGATTTTCGGGATCTAAACAAGGCCGGCCCAAAGACGATTACCCCTTGCCAAACATAGACATCTGGTGGACTCCACTTTGCCAACTACGAAGTCAAATCCTTCGTTGATGGCTTTGCGAGGCTACAACCGAGATCAAGATGGCCGAAGAAGACCAAGAAAAGACGGACCTTCACCACACCGTGGGAACTTCTTGCTATACGGTAATGCCATTTGGGCTTAAGAACGCCGGGGCTACTTATCGAAAGGGCGGCGACCGCTCTTTTTCATGACATGATCCACAAGGAGATTGAGGTCTACGTCGACGACATGATAATCCACTCCAAAGGCGAGGATGGGCAACACTTTGTTGACTGCGAAAGTTCTTTGAAAGTTTGAGACAACATTCCATGAGACTAAACCTGCTAAATGCACCTTCGGAGTGACAAGGGGAAAAGTGCTTGGGTATATGGTCACGGAGCGAGGTATCGAAGTCGACCCCAGAAAGATCAAAGCCATTATGGACATGAGGCCACCTCAAACCCGGACGAAGTCAAAAGCTTTATGGGCAAGCTGCGGTACATCGGCCGCTTTGTCAACCGGTTGACCACTATGTGCGAGCCCATTTTCAAGCTCATGAAGAAGAATGTAGACACGAGTGGACCGAAGAATGCCGGGATGCCTTTGACCGAGATCAAGGCGTACTTAGTACATCCTCCGGTACTATGCCCCCACATAGACGAAACCTCTTACGCTCTATCTCACATCAACGATACGGCGGTTGGGGCTATGCTTGCTCGGGAGAAGAAAGACTCTCGGGTAGAAAATGCCATTTACTTTGTCGTAGGAAGGCTGCGGGGAAGTGAGCTCAATTACTCGGCATGTGAAAAGACTTGTGCGGGGCGAGTGCAGGTAGTCGGTAGGTGAAGCATTATATGCGAAGCCCACCTGTGAACTTGGTCTCGAAAATGGACCCCATCAAGTACATCTTCGATAAGCCTTCCCTCTCGATGCGTCTAGCAAAATGGTCCTTCTTCTTAGTGAATACGACATCAACTACGTGACCGAGAAAGGCCATCGGGTCAAGCATTGTCGGACCATCGGCAAATTTTCCCGATAATGAGGACCGTGGGCACGAACCCCAATTCCCGAGATGAAGGGATCTTTGTAGTCGAGCACGAGAACCGATGGCGGCTTTTCTTTGATGGAGCCGCTAACAAAGAGGAAATGGCGTAGGGATGCTCTTTGGTTGACCGAAAGATGAGCACACGCCCATAGCCCTTAAGTTGAACTTCCACGCCACGAACAATGTTGCAGTACGAAGCTTTGCATTCTTTGGTTTAGAAGGCTGCCTTAGAAAGGAATGTCAAGGAGCTCGAAGTTTATGGAGACTCGGCCACGATCATCAACCGGGTCTCCAACAAATGGAAGGCTGTGGACCCTAATCTTCAGCGGTATCATGCCCATATGGAGGAGTTATTTGGACGGTTCGGAGAAGTGACTTTCCACTACTTGCCAAGGGAAAAGAACAGTTCGCGAGATGCCCTAGCTACTCTAGCCTCCTTGGTAGAGATTCCCGAGGGAAAAGCCATAAAACCCTTGAGTGGGTAGAAGAGAAGCCGGCTTTGTTGTGAAGTAGACTTGGGACTGAGCCTATCAAGGAACCACTGGTACAATCAAATTTACCGAGTTCCTCAAAGATGGAGAGTCGGCTTTCGAGGCGAAGAAGGTAGACCAAAGAAGGTGTCAAAGCCAAGAGCTTGCAAGCCACGAAAAGGTTGGCCTCCCATTATGTCATTTTAGGAGGCAACTTTGTACAAAAAGCGGTACCAAGGACCACTCCTCTTGTGCGTCACTCAAGAAAGGGCCGAGAGTTGATGACCGAAGTCCACAATGGTCCCTGCGGTCCTCATATGAATGCTAGAGCCACGATGCAAGTGATCCTCGAGAATGGGTTACTCTTGGATTTCCATGGAGACGGTTTGTGTCCGGCATGTCCGAGCGTGTGACAAATGCCAACGGTTTGCCAACCTCAACCATCTCCCGCCTCATGACACATCTTGCATGGCGACTCCTTGGCCGTTTGCAACTTGGGGTATTGACGTGATAGGGAAGATAGCCGGCGAGGAAGCAATGGGCATGAATTTGTGTTAGTAGCCGTCGACTACTTCACCAAGTGGGTAGAGGCCAAGTCCTACAAGGTCCTCACTTCGAAGGTGGCCCGGTTTATCAAGGAAAACATAATGTGTAGATATGGGGTGCCCAATGAGATCATTTCGATAATGGGTCGCACTTTGAAGGAAGGCTGCGATAGGTTCTTGTCGAATTCAGAATCACTCGCCACAAGTCATCCCCATACGGACCTCGGACTAACGGAGCCGTGGAAGGCTGCTAATAAGACGCTCGAACGGATCATCAGGAAAATGGCCACCGTGGTCGTGATTGGCCCGAAAAGCTGCACACTGGCACTCTGGGGCTCTGAGCGTCTGTCGGAAACGGCCACGGGAGAAACTCCTTTTGCCTAACTTACGGGATGGAAGCGGTGTTACCGGTGGAGTTGGAAATCCCGTCATTAAGGGTCCTCTTGGAAAACGGTGTCAACGAAGTAGAATGGCTACGTAGCCGGCATGATGAGTTGGCCTGCTCGATGAAAGAAGGCTAAAAGCCATGGAGCACACTGAGCCTACCGAGGCGAATGGCGAGCATTTGACAAAAGGTCAAGGCCGGGGACATCAAAGAGGGTGACTTAGTGTTGAAAGTGAAGCCCCTACCGGAGACAACCCCACAGGAAAATGGGAACCCGTTTGGATCGGCCGTATGTGGTGCGAGAAGATACTATCGGGAGGAGCCATGAAGCTTGTAGACACAGACGGCAATCCCTTTGTCCACCCGGTCAACGGTGATAAGCTCAGAAGGTACTATGTCTAAAAAAAAAAATAAAAAAATAAAAAAAAAGAAAAAAAAAAAAAAATCTTAGTGCAAAAAGAGTAATACCCGGCTAAATTTGAAAACCCAAAAAGGGCGGTCTAGGCAAAAAACAGGGTTGCACATAAAAAAAGAAAGAAAAAATCTTAGTGCAAAAAGAGTAATGCCCAGCTAGGCTGAAAACCCAAAAAGGGTGGTCTAGGTAAAAAACAGGGCTGCACATAAAAAAAATTTCAAAAGTTCACCAGAATGAACTACGAAGACCTGAGCCCCTTAGTCTTTCTTGTAAAAGGGGAACGTAGGCAGCCATTTATGGTTCGGTCTAAACAATAAAAAAAAGGGCGATTAAGTCTCCATGAAATGCGTCCTAAACAATAAAAAAAGGGCGATTAAGTCTCCATGAAATGCGTCCTAAACAATAATAAAGGATATTCAAGTTTTCATAAAATGGGTCCTAATCAATAAGACATCGGAAATTTCCATGAAATTGTGTCTTGAGTAATTTCTAAGATAATATCTCTTGTTCATTACAAGTTAAAAACTTCTTGATGAGTTCAAGCACGGTCTACTCTTGACTCTGCTAACCTGCTACAAAGATCTAAAATACAATAAAATGCCTAATAAGCTATTGTGTTTGCAAAATGGCAATAAGGGAATCCTAAGAAAAGATGTCAATTTGTCATTCATTTGAGTCTTCTTTGGTCTTCTTCCCTTTACCTTGACCCCGTCGAGTTTTCTTTCTCTTCTTCTCCATGATGTCGGTCTCCCTCATCCCGATCTCCGGTATCCTCACTGGAGCCTCCATTAAACTCGTGTCAATAAGTGCCCTCTCAACACGGGCACGAGTCCGCACTTCCTCCCTCGAGCCTCGGTCGAGGAGCGACTTGAAAGCCTCTTATATCGAGCCTCCATATCTTTGATAAGGTCACCCAGGTGGTTATGGTGACTCGCCTTAGCTTGAGTCTCCTCGAGTCCTACTCGAGTCACGATCGGCCCAAATAAAGCTGACGCCTCTCTCCCAATATGACTGAGTCGCTCCCGTCTCCCTCTCGTACCAATCCAAGTAGACCGTAGTCAAGATGGTACTCTTCACGCTCTGAGGATAGCCACAGGTGGGAAAACGGTGTATGTCCAAGCCCTCGAGAAGAATGAGAAGGCTGTTTGGATCTCTTATATCTAATGGCACCACCTCCATGGTACGGATGTCCTCCCAATCGCCCAACGGCTCTGTAAGGCCCGAACTGCTGGATACCAAGCGGGGTATGTAGAAGGATGACCGGCGAGAACCACTGGAACCCTCACTATATAGGACTCTGAAATGTCCTCACAGTGCGCAACCTCCGGTGAGGTACCCACGGTGAATATCCGAAGTGGATAACCTAGCCATCATCGGCTCCGGTCACCTTGGTCCTGTTGTCGAGGTAAACCCCTCAGGAAATCACCCGAGGGGCGAGTCGGCAAAGCCTGGCAAAGCCCGAGCCTCTCCTGCAGCCACAAAGTCAACATGGCCGGACTCCCGGACCTCATGAAATGGTCTCCTCTAGCCATCCTATCGATACCATGCGGGTCTCACCCAAAACCAATGGGACAATGTCCTTCCCGGCCACTGCAATCCCTAACCATGTCCAAGAGACCACCATGACAGATCCCCACGGACTCGGCGGTGAACGAGAGAAGAGAATATGCGAGAGGATAAAGGCATCCATAGCCACCGTGGTCGTAGCCATATCCGGAGACCCGAACACACGGGATATCGAAAGGTCAATCTGTCAGGAGCTATCATCATCCCCTCGGCCTCTCCCGAGAGATATGTGCGAGAAAAGATGCAAGCTTTACCGCCACCGGCACATCTTCGATCAGAGGAATCGATATAGCCTTAATTTCTGGACCCCCAATCAAGGCTCGGAAGTCTTCATAGGTTGGGACAATCTCATTGTAAGAAAAGCAGTAAACGTGTCTCGGACGTCCCAAAACCTTCTTCTTTGCTCTCAAAAGGTCCCAATCGGGCGGGAGATCCCTCAAATGCCATAAAGATTTGATCTTGAAAGAAGAATCAAACAGCCCCTTGTGAGATTGAAAGTTATATCTCACCCAAGATTGAAGATCGGACAGAAAGCGGTCTCTTTTCCCCCTTTGCAATCTAACGGGCTTCTCCATTGCAAGATGATCAAAGTTGACGTCTTTAGGTCAAATATGTGCTCTGGGAACAGTTGGGACAAGTCTAGAGTGAAAATGAAATGAAATGGCCAAGCCTTGATTTTATTTTGAAAAAAACCAATCCAGGACAGGCTGTGAGCCGCACGGCCTCTTTTGCTCCAGAGACCAGACCGCACGGCTTCATTTGCCTGATGTGGAAAACAAATCTGCAGCAACCAAGTTGCTGCCCAAAGGGAGTTTTCACCCCACTTTTCCAACAAAAACCTGTACAAAAACATATCCAAACACTAACCATGCAGTTATGTGTCATCACAAATCATTTTGGCCCAGTTTCAGCCCCAATTCCAAGCAAAAAACTGCCTCGAGGCTCAAGTAATATGTAAATTCATAAAGCATAAATTTAAAAAGCAAATAAAACATTAATACATTGTTTTCGCCCCATCGGCGCCCAAATAAAGCAAAAAATAAACAAAATGTGCATAAAACTGTTCATTATTTGTTTTTCCTCCTAAATCGATTCTAGAGACCTCCTAGGCCTCCGATTCCTCCTCATCACCGCTCAGCTCATAGAAGCTCGCCTCTCTCATCAAATCCTCACTGTCGCTCACATCGGAAAGATGAACATTCACATGTTCATATTCAGCCAGATGCTCCAGGATGCCGGCATTGGGTCCCCGTCCCCGAGGCATGGCGCTAGAGGAGTACTCTGAAGCCGATGAGGTGGATTCTGTGCCCCCTACATGCCTCCTTTTGCGCACAGGCTCCTGCACGTTCGATGCAGCCTTTGAAGCACAAGCCAGCTTTTTCAAAAGGGACCGACATACATCTTTCTAGCCCCTATTCTGCCTGACCAAGCCATCATAAGTGCGAGCTGAAACCTGAGAAAAAGAGAAGGAAATATCAGAAAATCTTGAAATTGCAAAAAAGTAAAGAAGTCTAAAAAGGAAAAAGACCCTAAAGTGTACTTACAGTCTTTGTCCGTGGCGAGTATCTTGGGGCTCCCTAGTGTCGGGGACAGGTATCCTGAACCTCCTCGGTACCCCATTGACCACATAAGAGAGATGAGCAGGAGGCATCGGCGGGTCAGTAGGCTCGGCCTCCCCATACCCCTGAGTGACAGCCAGCTTCACTAGCTTCTGTGGCGTCCTCAATTGCTGCTCCACAAAAGTAGCATAAGGGGTAGCCATGTCAAAATACTCCTCAGCTGCTACGCTTGCCTGGTACCTAGCAATGTCATCCGCCGACCAATCATTGGGCTGCAGCATCCGTGCTGGAGGATCATGGGGGTAATGGCATCCAATGGAGGGATATAGCCATGCTGCCTAGAGAAATGGTCCCCCAGATAGATGACATCACATGTCAGCCCGGTCAATCATCGCCTCTGCCTCATCGCCTCCACGGCCTCTCCTAGCAAAATCTCTGGATACCTCCCCCAAGGATAAAAGTCCACTCCATCGTGCCCATCCCTGTTGATGACTGGTCTCACCATCTTGTAATCAAAGGAGATTCGGGTCTTCCCGGTGAACTTGTCTCTCGCATCTCCCCTCCAGCGGATCATAGCGGGAAAGATGGTAGCATCGCTCTGCTGGTTCCACGGAAAGAACCTGATCACCTCGCAAAACCAGACCTGCATGTTCAAAACATCAAAAGGGTCATTTTCTCTCATAAAAGTCTCAAAGACGAAAAAGAAAGAGAAAGGAAAGAAGGTGAGAATACCTCAAGAGCAAAGGAGAAGCAATCCATCGGGCGGCCTTATTCATTTGTACATGTCGAGGAGAAGTAAAGCTCCGCCAATCTGGCCTCGCCCCAAGAGACCGTCCCAATCCCATCTACATCCTCCAAGGAGTCAAGAAGGCAAGTCATAGCCAGCGTCCCAGAATTGGCAAAAATGGTGGTGACGGCATCAACCACACAAAAGCCCTCGCAGGCTGGTAGGCGATCACCTCATTAGCGGCAAATCCTGCATGCGGTTACGCTGCCACCTCCACATTCCTAGTCTCCATCCCGAGCCCCTCAGGAATAAGCTCAAACCCAACCAAAGCTCTAAACTCCTCCGCCGTGATATGGTTCCTCCAGTCACGAGGCCTCCCGATGAAGCGTAAGCCGGTGATAGCGGTGAAATCTGCGGGCGTCCTTTGTCGGCTCCCGGCTAAGGTGAAAGTTGTGGGTGGTGTCCCACGAGAACTCGAGAGGGCTGGATCAAGCCCTTGCTCTTCGAGGTAATGTGAATACCTCTACCAATAGCCTCAATAAATAAATCCAGGCCGGTAGCCCTCACTAGCTGCTTGGGGTTCACCCCACCCTTCTCAAAATTGGGCATCCTCTGCCATAGCCTCACTGCAATCTCGGAAGGCCCCCTAGACTTGTTCTCCTGTAGACAAGCACAGCAAAAGAAATGTGTCAGTCCTTCACCTCATTTCAAAAGCATGCATATATTCAAAAGTGCACATATTTTCAAAAGAAAAGCATTCATAAAGGATTTCTAGCATCCTATGCGAAGAAAAACGTGTCTTTCATCACTTGAAACGCATCGTGTCAAGCACATTGCTATCCTAAGCACAAAATCACAATTTTCAAAATTATTTGCACATAAGCATTAATTTTTCTCAAAAAATGGCATGCATGAATCCTTTTCATCATCCAAAATCCCGTTTTAGCATCCATGATCAAAAATTGACCTAGTTCTAGCACATGCAAGGACTCCGTCACATCTTAGACAATTATTTTCTCAATTTATTTTCAAAAAATGGGTCATTCTCATTATTTCTTAAGAAAATTGCACATGCATGATCGTTAATCTTCTTAGCCTCATAGGTTAATCATTAATATTCCAAAATCATCATCAAAAATCCTAGGAAAATTCGAGAAATTCCTAAAACTCGAGTCAAGCCCTAGAATCAATCAAAATTCAATCAAAATCGACGGAATTGAGCAAATTAAGAATGCTTACCCCAACCGATTGAGGATTCGTCGATTTGTGCTCCCTCCTTCCCGGATAGAGCTCCGATGGAGGCGTAAGGAAGTCATACTTCCTCTCCGTGCGGACGAGCTCTTTCCTCCTCCTTCGAGCGGCCTCGGAGATGTTCCTCCTTGCTTGCCTTGGCATAGGATTCCCCTCCGGATCCATTTCAATCAATAGAAGCAAGGGATTGAAGGATGTTTTGAAGAAATTCTCTCCCTCCTCTCTCTCTCTTCCTCGGCAATAGATGGGCGGCAACAATGCCCAATGCCCGTTCAAATCTGTTTTAAATAATCTGGAAAAATCAGACTTCTAGCCGTGCGGCCTCTTTTGCCCCCGTCTCATGCCGGGCGGCTTCTTTTGCCCTGAGCAGAAATTACAGTTTTGCCCCTGGACTTCCCACTTGGGCATATAATTCTTGTTATCCTTTAACTAGGATAACGTCGTTTTCCAAAAGATATCCGTTATCTCCTAAGCAAATAGACTTTCCTCCCCAGTCGCCTCCGTTACTTCCGTTATAACGGAATGACGCTAGGTGACAACCTCTGAATTGTCAGAACTCCAAACTTTAGCTACCTCTATCACAGATTGAGAAGTACGCTCAAGTTCTCCAAACTTAAGCTACCTCTATCACGAATAGAGAAGTACGCTCAAGTTCTCCAAACTTAAGCTACCTCTATCACGAATAGAGAAGTACGCTCAAGTTCTCCAAACTTTAGCTACCTCTATCACGAATAGAGAAGTACGCTCAAGTTCTCCAAACTTTAGCTACCTCTATCACAGATTGAGAAGTACGCTCAAGTTCTCCAAACTTAAGCTACCTCTATCACGAATAGAGAAGTACGCTCAAGTTCTCCAAACTTTAGCTACCTCTATCACGAATAGAGAAGTGCGCTCAAGTTCTCCAAACTTTAGCTACCTCTATCATAGATTGAGAAGTACGCTCAAGTTTTCCAAACTTCAGCTACCTCTATCTCCTCGATAGTGACGTAAGCTTTAGTCACCTCAGGTGACAACCTCCATTAATTGTCAAAACCTCAAGGATCCTAGACATCGTTCCTAACTATCTAGTGATGCTTGAACTACGATCAAGGCTTGATTCCTCCGGGATACGTAGGTAGCCTTTCATAAAAGGTCCAGCCATCCGACCGCAGTGGTCACCCCATTCCATCATCGCTCCTCAGTGGTGAGGCAGCCTTTCATAAAGGTCCAGCCATCAGACCACATTGGTCACCCCTTTGTCATTCATCACTCCTCAGTGGTGAAGTAGCCCCTCATAGAGGTCCAGATATCCGACCACATCGGTCACTTCTAGCATATCCCCAGTAGGATCAATCGCCTGACCTCCTAGGTCACTTTCTCTTCTATTTTCCCAGCAAGAGACCAGTTTTCTCTTCACCATTCCCCTGCGGATCTTGTTCTGAACTACGGTCTGGCTTGATTCCCACTTGGGATACGTAGGTAGCCTTCCAAAGGTTCAGCCACTCGACCACCTTGGTCACCTAATCCGTCTCGGCATTCGCCAGATCGGATCCTTTTCTATCGACAACCCCACTCGCCCTGCAAGTGACGTTGCCGAGGGGCTTCTGTAAGTACCCAAATCTGGCTCATGCCTTCCGGTTAAATTTTCCGGCAATTTCCCGGACTTTTCCTAAAGTCCGGGAGCAATTCCAGAACTGTTCCGAACCTTCCAAGGGCTGAAGGGACTACTTTAAAATAAAAGAGCACATTTTCCTTAATATGGAAAACCTTCTAGAAGTACCACCTTGCATGATTCTAGAAACATGCTGAGTCATACAGGATAATGCCGCACGGCTGCATTAGGAGGGAACTCCTGGCCGCACGGCTTCATTGGTCTTATCCAGACTGCCTATAAATAGAGCCCTCCTCTACCCATTTGAGATACGAATTTCTAGCACCAAAAACTCTATTCAAGCACTACTGCGAAAATCCAGGAAGTTGAAGAGTGCCAAGAAGCCACCTCCCTCCTCCTTGAAGCCTTCCAAGTTGGTCCATCCACTAGGCAAGATCCAAAGAAGAAGAGGTCACCACCATTGGTAACCTCTCACCCCCTTACCTTGCATCATACTTGTTTATGTGATATAATTGCTCCTTGCATTCATATATTGCTATTATCTTGCTTGGGACTTGGTATTTGTTGTTAAAGATCCTATCTTTATTCATATAAATCATACCCCCTTTTCCCTTTGCATCCTTTGCATGAAATAAGCATCATTTGCTCATAAAAATGTAATCTTTGCATCAAAGGTGCATCCTTTGCACCTAAAAATCTATTCTTGACATAAAAATGTATCATTTGCACTAAAAATTATGTCTTTATATTCAAATTGCATCCTTTGCACCCTAAAACTCATTTTCACACATAAAAATGCATCCTTTGCATTAAAGATCATTTCTTTGCATCAAAGATGCATCCTTTGCATATAAAACACTACTTTTCCACATAAAAATGCATCATTTGCATTAAAAATCTTTTCTTTACATAAAAAAGCATCCTTTGCAAATCAAAGAGCATCCGTTGCACCCAAAAATGTCATCTTTTCACTAAAAATGTCATTTTTAATACGCATTCTCCTAATCCCCAATTGGTACTTGATGCAACCTTCAGAATGGACCGGTGTAAAGATCCTATCTTGACATCGTTTCTTCCATTAAAGGTGCCACAATCTCTTTAGAAAGGGATAAACCTTGAACCTATATCTTCGATTATCGCTTGAGACGAGCATGATAGCTCCAATATAAGCTCAATCGTCTCAAAGTGTAGGATTGATGGGCTAAGGACACTCCTTTTCTAAAGAACCCCATTTTAGACTATAAAAAATAGTCCTTCTCTCGATCACGCAAAACCCAAGGTCAAATAGCGATGATCACAAGTACAAGATGAGGACGGGATCAAAGTCCCGAACACATAAAAATCCAAGGAATCCCGAGCGACAACCAACTAAATGGTTTGTACGTCCGGAAGACAACTTGGGACATTCCCCCCCCCTCTCTTTTCAACACATGCACACAAGAAAGCACACAAGCAAGCACGAAAAATGGAATCTAGGAAGACTTGCTACGGCAAGGCACCTTGGGTGAACGACGATCCGTTCTTTCCAAGGGGTAACTTAACCTCCGAACCCTAAAATCCTTTTTTTCAAAGTTTTGAGGAAATCAAAATGGCGTGGCGACTCCGTTTTTTTCAAATTAAACTGGATATTTTCAAACTCGCGTGAATCCAATCTAAAAAAACAAAAAATAGAATTTGGGCACACATTCACAATAATAGAGTCACAAAGAGATAATAAAAAAAATTACTTGGACCTAAGCACTATTAGCTTATTCACAGCAATAAAAAAAGGGAGAACTCCAAACTAAATTACTCCCTCCGTCCTAAAATGAATGTCCATACGGACTGACCCAATTAATTACATTCCTAATTATTCTTCTATCAATAGTCATGAATCACAGAAAACCCATCCTACCCCCTTCCCATACTACTTCTCCTCCATATCATTTCAAAGGATACCAATTATAATACCCTTGAAATCAAACGAAAAATGTAAACTGGGGAAGGAAATAGTACCTTTGTATTGGTGATGTGGGCGCCAAGCTGGGAGGGGGCATATAGATTGTAAAGATATATAGATTGTACACAAACAATAAAAAACCCAACAAAAATCAATTGCGAACCCTTAACTAATCAGCCCTAGGCCTGTTGATTAGAAAGTCTTGCAATTGTGTGTGCATGTGGAGAGAAAGAAAGATGAATATGCACATGTGGCCGGAGCGGGGAGAGGTGGAGATCATGCCTTACAAAATAACAATCATAAACAACAAAACTATGGAGGCAATGTTGATGTTTTTCTTCTCCGATTTACCGGGAAGATGCAATCGGACCAAAGTTTTATTCTCTCTACCTTTGCGGCTCAATCAAAACAGAAAGGGAGGATCTAGGGACTGAGACGTGAGAGCAGTTGTGAGGACTGAGGAGAAGAGAAGACGCGATGAAGTGAGAAAACTGTGGTAGGATTAGACGTAGGATTTTAGAAACCGCCTAATATTAGCTGTAGGATCTTAACAGTGAAAACGAATTTAATGGTTAAAAATAAAGAGAAAAGGAAACCATTCAATGAAGACCGTTGGATCAGATAGTTATGGACAAATCATGACCACTCTTTATCCCTAGTTAATAGGTAGTTATTTCCACCCTCTATCGTATAATAGACTAGTATTTTTCTATCCGTGCCAATTGCACGGTGACAGTACAACATAAATAATGTGTGATTGGGGTCATAACCCCCAAAATTTAGTATTTATCATTACAATGTAAATTATCAAACACCATAAAAAAATTTTGTTAAACTGTTAAAATTTCCACTTTGAGTGCAAAAACAACAATACTGATGATCCATTACATACGGAGTAGTTCTTGATTTCCAATAGAACATTTCCATTTTAAATTTGTCTTTTAAATATTTGTTAAAAAAAGAAAAAGAGAAGATAAAGTAAAATCACCTTACACAACATATCTATTAGCTAAAATAAGATTGACAAAATACAAATCTATTATTATAATAAAAAAGGAAATTATAAGAAAGTATGATTTCAATTTAACTGACCAAATTACATAACCTCAATCTCACATACTGTCCTCTTTTCCCTCAGCCCCCTCACCCTCTTTATGTATCCTCAAACCTGCCTACTATCCTTTTGAGCTATCCTTTTGAGCTATCCTTTTGAGCTATCATTCTGAACTGCAATTTTCCAAACTTTCAAAACTATGATGGAAGCATGCATATCACAAACTAAGTGAACTGCGTCACTATAGATGGCAAAACAATGGAAACAATGATGAATATAAAATTTCAATGAGACTTAGCTCATTTTATAGGCCTTTGTCGTGTCTTGGAAAGCTCAAGGGTTCAATTCTCATCCCTTTCGTTGTATTTATAATAATATGTTAACAAAAAAATGATAAATAAAAAGCACCAAGATTGAAAAATATATATGTAATGGTGAAGTTCAATTTTAAAGTTGATACTATTTGAGAAATCTTAATCGTTTTGGGGAATTTAGTAGAGAAAAACGGTAGTAATAAAGAATAAATACCTGATTGATCAAATGTGAAATACATGTAGTATCAGAGTTGGTGACGATTGAAGTAATCATCAGTAACTGATTGGTAGGCCAGATTACATCATTGTACACCTGAATAGACAAACCCCCAATCACATTCACTGACATACAATATTTGCAATTACAATAATCTCTCAATGTCAGAAAAATGAAGGTAACCCCCCAACTTTGCTCTCCATTATAGATATTAATTAGACAAATTGACTGACTTAATTGATATAAACTGAGTTGAATTCCTTGTAATGGATAAAGGAGTCAATGGCCCATTCATTACCTTTATCGGTGGTGGATGGTTGTTATAGCAGTTTGTTTTTCGAATAAGAGACACCATGACTAAGAGATGATAGATAGGATGAAACTAATAAACATCAGTAAATACGTTAAAGAATGCTAAAAATAGAGGACAAAAAGTTATGTTTCCCTTGATGATGAAGAGAACTATCATGGAACAAAAATACAGAACAATTTTAAAGTTGAAGGCCAAAGTGGATTTAATCTTACTCCCTGCGTGCCAATATAAATGTTCAAAAATATTCAAATTTATTCTTTATCAATAGAAAATTTGATTATTATTTTTCGTATAAAAATATAGATGTTGTAAAAATCAATATAAACTGCTTAGAACAAAAGATAACTCCCTAAGTTTTTCCAAAAAATTTAACTGTCACTTTTCATATTCATATTTCAAAGAAATGTCTTGCAATTGCAATAAAATTCATTAAGATTAAGTAGGTAAACTATATTTCACCAAAAAGTGACACATATATACACACAAACAGTGCCATTTATGTTTTCAGAATAGTTTGTTCAACTGATTGATGCACATTTTGTTAAATCCCCCATATAAAAAAAATAGAAGCAGGAATATGTAATCCAAGAATTAGATAAAAATATTACTTGAAATCTATTGGTAAATTGTTGAAATCATATTTCAGGTGGTGGTCTTTTGCAGTAGCTATGAAGAAAGATCATCAAGCTATCCCTATGATCCCTCCACCAAATAAGTAAAGGGTAAATAAATATGCTCCATAGTAAAAAATAAACTTGTCTTATGAATTGCTTGACTAATTGTCGGGTTGCCTTCCTCTGAAAAATATTAGCAAACCAGCATCACTCATCAATTCCCCTCTTTGTATTCATATTGATTTAACAAAAAGTTCAAATCATTGCCTGCTCGACACTCATTCCTTGTTGCCTAAGCTGCACCCAATCAGAATAAACAATGCATTCCACCCTTCTAATCTTTATACTATGTAAATAACTCATTTATATAATCTCTAATATAATATAGTACTCCCTTCGTCTCATAATAAATGACCTTTGAAACCTCTTCTTAAAAAAGTGTTTCTAAATGATTTTTTATCAAAAAAGTTCATAGTTTATTATATATTAACTAACAAACCTAAAAGTTCAAAAATGAATGGCAAGAATATTTATTTATTAAGGTTCATAAAAGATTACAATAGTCCAAATATAAATGTAACATTTTTTGTATAATGGGTGGTTGATGTTTAGTGATTTACAGTCATTTTTCTGTTGATTATATATTTCTTTCTAAGTATACTATTATTGGACATTTGAATTCTTTTGCTGGCTTGGCTTGAACTAAGATTGTGAAATATTGAGGGGATTGATACATGCATCAAGGTCCAGGAAAGAGACAGTGGATGATGTATTATCATTTGATTAAAGAGCAAATAACTATAATCACAAATTTTGTAATTTAATGGTTTATTCCTTAAAATGTTTAGTATCAATTTGAAACAGAAGTGTCACATATATGAGCCAACACGTTTTCCCATATACAGCTCCTCCAAAAACCCATAAGAAAAAGAAATTAATATTAACCGAAGAACAAAAACTCTAATATTTAAAGTTCTTGTCAACAAAATATAATACCACTCATCAATTCTGCTATGAATTTCAAAATGTGGCCAAAAAAAAAAATTAAAAAGTAATTAGAGAGAAACCTGGAGAGAAGAACTAAATAAGGTAGTTGCACATACGACTTTAATTTGTAACATGAATCTCGTTCTCAAATAATAAAAACAACAACAAAGAAAATCAGATCTGAAAATCAAAATAGGGTTAATGAGGTTTTCAAATTCAAATTAATTAATTAATACTATAAATATTGAAGAAGAAGAGACATGAAACACATGATATGATTCGATATAAGAGTCTTCTATTGATCCACCCAAAATGGCTGAAAATGAAGAACAACCATGAGTATGATGTGCGTAATCAAATTTGGTAACCCTTTGGCTATAGGTTAACTGTTACTTCTTCTATCTAATTAACATCATTCAAAATAAATCTTGGCTAAAAATATGAACATGAGTTCACCCACATACATACATATGCAATTGCTAGGGAATTTAGGAAAAGGATGAAGCAGCTTCAGAGTGTTTAGGCTGGGGTGTTTGTGGTCTTCTCCTATGAAAGTTCTCAAAGTGATTTTGTTTGAACGAATGCCGATTAGGGGAGTTTTCGACGTGGGGTTTTGATCAACTGTCGTGAACTGCCATAGAGGTGAGAATCAATCTTAGCCCCTCTTTGTCTTTTCTGAAAGTAAATCTTGACTGCTATTTGTGTGGCAGTTGAAATCCACCCCTATTGTAATATAGATATATAAGTAAAGCTCATTACTTAAAAACATTGAAAATTCAAATACTATACTCCCTCCGTCCCATTTAAACCTACACCATTTTAAAGGTGGCACAAGAATTAAGAAAGCAATATTTATATTCAAAAGTAATGTGGGGGAGATATGTTAATGAGGATTAAGAAGAGTCACATCTCAATTTAAAAAACTAATGATTCCCCCCAAAATTTCATTACTATTCAGTTTGATTCCATTTTATACATTCAGTAAACTCAATGGGATCACAATCCACGTGAATATTCAAAAATTATTTCCCTCCAAATTATTTGAGGGAACCATTACAGATAAAAATATCCCATGTTCTTAACAAATACAACCACAACAACAACAGGATTAAGTAATCACAAAATTTCCCTCCAAATTATTTGAGCCAGAATCCAACATGGCTTCATCTAGCTCTACACAATCAGGCTGTAACTTGTTAGCCAAACCAAATTTAACTCAAAATCAAATGAACTTGCTGGGTCAATTCTTGATTGAAGGTTTGGTGGAGGGAAAGCTTCCTAGAGGATACATAGCTGTGGCTGCTACGAAATTTGGTGTCACCAGAAGAACTATCTTCACATATTGAAGGTTTAAGAGTGAAATTAGATGAAGAAAAAATGAAAGGAATTGAGTTTCGTAAAAGAGGAACAATTAGAAACCTTAGTCAAGGTTTAGGAGTCAGTAAATCTACAATTGGGAGATAGAAAAAAGAGGGTGTGATCAGGGCTCACACTAATGCAATCAAGCCAGGCTTATCTTATGTACACTGTTTAGCAAGACTCATCTTTTACCTTGAAGCAATCTCATTTAATGCAGCAATTAACAAAGTCATTTTCAAACCCATGAATCATATCATACACTTAGATGAGAAGTGGTTTTACATAACCAAAACAAATGAAAGGTATTACATTTGTGAAGGTGAAGAAGAGCCACATAGGACATGTCAAAGCAAAAGATTCATCACAAAAGTGATGTTTCTTTGTGCTGTTTCAAGGCCAATTTATGATAGAGAAGGAAATTTAATCTTTGATGGAAAAATTGACATGTGGCCATTTACAAAAAAGGAACAAGCAAAAAGAAACAGCAGGAATAGAGCAGCAGGTACAATGGTAACAAAAGCATTGGAGTCAATCAATAAAGAAGTGACCAAGAATATGCTTATAACCAAAGTAAGATTTCTGCCATTTTAAAGTTGTTTAACATATTTTCCCCCCAATAAACACTTATGTTTGTTATTTGTATTTTGAGTTATTCCAGCAATCAAGGAAAAATGGCCTTCAACTTCTAGTAAAGACATTATTATTCAGTGGGATAATGCACCACCACATATCAACAACAATGATGTGGATTTTAGAGCAGCAGCAAGTGAGGATGGCTTTAACATACGGCTACAATTTCGGCTAATTAGCAAATTCACCAGACACAAACATCAATGACTTAGGTTGGTTCAACTCATTGGATGCAGTGAGAAATACCATTCAAGCCGAGACAATGGATGAATTGGTGAATGGAGTGCTAGAATCATTTGAAAGTTTAACAACTTACAAACTTAACAAGTTGTTTCTCACATTGCAATCAACTATGAGAGAAATTATGACTATGAGGGGTGATAACAACTACAACTTACAACATCTGGGAAAAGATGCTTTGGAAAGAAATGGAAAACTTCCAAGAGACTTATCAGTTAATAAATAACTAGTGAAGTGTTGCATTCGGTACTTACAACAAGCGGGTCATGGAGCAAGGTTTGAAGACATGATGCATGAGATGGAATTTGTACACGTCTTTGGGCAATGGTATGTAATCGTATTTCTACTCTCGGAAAAGTCTCATCGTAGAGTAGTTTTGAAGGGTCACTTTTGTTAAGACAACTTTTTGTAACATTTGGTATCGATGAAGCTTAACCTTTAATGTTAATTCATTCTCTAATTGAATCATCATAGAAAGACTCCACACAAATTCATTCATATAGCATCTCACCAATTCAAACTTCACTTAAGCACACACTACTAATCTCAACACATATTAGGCCCGGATAAAAGTAAAATTTCTTATCAGTGTTTAAAAAAGTGCTCAAAATCGCAAAAGTTCTTATCATTGCACATAGGAAAAGTTCTTATCGACAAATTCATTGATGTGAAGCGGTTAAATAAACAATCACAAAAATGACATCAAGAAGCCATACTTCGTCATTTCACGAGATACCTTTCACTGAACTCATAAAATTGTAGTAAAAAAGAAGAAGAACAGAGATAAAGAAAGAATACATAAACACATTCCTTGAGCCATCGTTGTATAGTCGGAAAGTGCAAACCCAACATTAGCAAGTCATTTTTGTGCTCTTCAACCTTTCGCTCATAGTGGGACTTAGATGGTTTAACCGTGGGTGGAGTTCATTCGTAGACAGTGTTATCCTCTCTAAATCGATAGTAGGTCTGAGGGCCATTTCTGGGCTCAGAATGGCGTCAAGTTTTGGACGAGAGACCTGTGGCTCGTTAAATACAGACAACGGAAGACATTTTAGATTTTGTTGAGTTAACAATTCCCCAAATATATTTCAATATTCTGGGGTTTCCTAAAAAAAAGGCTTCCCCAACCACTGATTTGTCATTAATAGACGAAAAATGGGTGAAGTTTGACGAATCACCGACGACGATTGAAGCATCATTCATCACCATGGCTGATTCAACTTTGAATTTGTTGGAAAAATTAGAATCCATGAAGAAAGGAGAACAATCAACAGAGAAAACCTAACATTAGAGGGTTAATTATTAGGGTAATCGACAAAGTGAAATCGAGAGAGAGAAACTAGGGTTTCGTAAGATAAAGAAGAGCCGCTAGCGCAACGATAGAGAAAGTGAGGAGAGAGAGAGTAGGGTTTGGGTAGTCAATTCTGATTTGGATTGTATGAATATTATTGAGTGTGATTACTTTTGGGTCAAATTAATTAGTTTTAGGTTAGGGTATGTTTAATTAAGGAGGTGTTATTAGTGTTGTTTTAAGTAGACTCATCCTATTAAAATAATAGTATAAAATGTTCATTTTAGAAAAGTTGAAGCTTTTAATATGATACTCATTTTAACAGAGAAAGGTAAAGCTTCAAATGGGACGAATGATCTATTTATTACGCAGTTTGAGCACGCCCGATCTATATTGGGCTTTATCCCCTTATATGCCCATTCTAAAGAATGATCCGGCTTATCACTACACCGACTATTGGGCTATATTAAATAGAAGCACCTCAATAGATTTAGGGCTAGCGAGTTTTGGAAATCGTACAGATAAATCAGAAAAAGCAATGGCGTCGAAGTTATCGTTGAAGGCGGCTAAGGGCAAGGCGGCGAAGGCCGGAAAGCCACCGTCCGACGAGGGATCGGCGATAAAGTTCGTGAAAGAGTGGACAACATGGACCATGAGGAAGGCTAAAGTTATTACCCACTACGGATTCATACCTTTGGTCATCATCATCGGCATGAACTCCGATCCAAAACCTTCCATTGCTCAGCTCCTTAGCCCCGTTTGAATTCGATTCCATTCTTTCAGATCGTTCGTAAAATCAACGGCTCTCTGTTTATTCGTCGAATTTACTCTAGAAATCGCTACAGCCACTGAGTTAGGGTTTGATTTCTTCCCCCTCCCCTTTCTGATTGTTTGTGTTTGTTTGGGTAGTTGTTTTTGTTTTAAATCAATTTATCACATGAATTAGTTTCGGGTTCTTGATTTTCAATTTATTTCTGTTGGTTATAATGCTTAAATTAAAAGGGCTTTAATTTTTCCTCAAAAAATGGGATTTAATTTGACTGTGGAAGTCAGTTTGATTATCTTGTTGTTGAATGAATGTTTCCATACAAATCTTTTATCTCAAAATCATGTAACTTGTAATCCACTCCCTCAATTCTGTTCTTGATCAAGAACAAATTGAAATTTTCAAGAACAGCAGAGTTGGACATTCATGTTGGGAATGAGGTATTAATACTTTTTGCAATTTAAAGTGGTTGTGATCTTATTCTGTGATACTAAATCAATGTGTTTCCAAATCATTCATTGATAAGTGAATCTTGTGTTTCCAAATCTGTGATACTAAATCAATGGGATTCTCTTTGTTGTGTTATACCTCTGTTTTATAGTAATGAGCATTATGTTGAATGTGGATCAACAATTTCTAATGGTTTTTCGTTTTCTCGAATGGGAATTGATGAATTATTGGGAAATCATATATGAAATGGTTTGCAGGTTTGGGTAATTGTCATGCCATAGTGTTAAAATATAGAAGAGAATGTATTCTTCTATTTTCACCGCAAGTAATCAGCATTACATGGATATATATATATACACTCAAAAACACTATGACTCCCTATCTACAAAATACATGAACTTAAAACAGTTCAGTCCCCTTTAACTACTGACCCTATAATACCCGAACTCTTCCTATTCCTAATGTATGTGCAAAATAATCTAACACCTAGAATCTGTACACATCTATTTTTTACACTCCCCCTCAAGTTGGAGCATGCGGATCCCAAATGCCCAACTTGCGAAGAAGAGCACTGAATTGTTGTTTACCCAATCCCTTTGTAAACATGTCAACAGGTTGCTCATGAGACCTCACATATGAGGTAGAAATATTTTCCTTCACTAAGTGTTCACGTATAAAATGACAATCAATCTCTATGTGCTTCGTTCTTTGTCATGAAAAAGCGGGGTTCTTTGCAATGTGAAGTCTTTGCTGATTGTCGCGAGAACAACATTATCAGGTTGTGTATGAAATACTCAGAGATGCCAAAAAGATTTTATCCGTAGTAACTCGCTCGTTGCACGGGCCATTGCCACTATACTCCGCCTCCGTGAAGATCTTGCTACGATGTTTTGTTTCTTAGTCTTCCATGACACCGGTGATTTTCCTATTGTGACATAATATCCCGTCGAGATCGTCTTGTTAATGGACAACTAGCCCAATCGAATCACAAAAACCATATAATTGTAGATCATCATTAGCTTCGATCTGATGCCCTTTCTGGACTCCCTTTTAAATATCGAACAACTCTTAGTGTCGCCTCCCGATGTTCTTTCAGGTGTTTGCATGAACTGCGACAAGGTATGAACAAAATATACAAGCTACGGACGGGTAATGGCCACAAGAAAAAGGCTTATTTACGGCGAATTTTAACCGCCAGTATATAAAAGCAGCGTCCGTAGTATATGCTATTCACGAGCATGGACAATCCGCCGTATATAGTCCATCGTATAAAACATCGCTTAATAGTATATAGTATTTACGGCGGATAACCATAGTAAATACTATATACGGCGGAAATAACAGTATATAACCCGGTAGTAAATACATATACGGCGGAAATACCAGTATATAAATGAGTACAAATATGGCGGCTTTATGGACCGCCGTATATAATGAAGTACAAATACCGTATGTATATAAGCGGTGTATTTTAAGAATCTTTATACGGCGGTAGGTAAGGTAACCGCCGTATATAAGAGACGAGTCGTCCAAAATATCACGAGTCGTCCCAATTGCACCCCGTCCAGATTCCCTCGTCCCTCGGGGACGAGGTTGTCCGATGTGTTTATATACGGCGGATGTGGGAACCGCCGTAAATAACAAGCTATGAGACGAGTCGTTCGCTGTTGCACGAGTCGTCTCATTTGCACCCCACACTGATTTCCTCGTCCCCCTTTGGACACGAGTCGTCTAGTTACCTATTTACGGCGGTTTTCGACTACTCCGCCGTAAATAATTTTTTTCCTACTGACTTTATATAATTCACTTTCCCCAAAAATACACCCGCAAAAATCAAATTCAACCCGTATATAAGCAAAAATCAAATTCAACTTTGTATATAACCAAAAATACACCCACAGAAACCAAATTCAACCTGTATATAAAATAACTAAGCTTCGTAAATGTATATACGAAGCCTGATATCAACATAACACAAAAAAGATAGTTGAATGTATCCAAAACTCGACACGATACAACACTATCAATGTTTACAATCCACAACTTTTAGAAAACATGCAGCCAACTGCCTATTCATTGCCATTTTCCACGTTTTCCATAAGCAAGCAACGTTTCAAAATCTTCTATTTCTTTGTTGAAAGCTGTAGGCGTTGATCCCCAAGTTGCTTTTTCAACATCCGTTTTGAGGGATGCCACTTAGTCTCTGAAGTTGACCCAATACGGGCACATGAAGCGCTTTGAGAAGTTGAGGCTTTGCAGACACCCTAGTTTTGGTAACACGCCTCCACTCCTGACAACGCTTTGAGCTCTCGCTTTGCTGGTCAATCATTTCCCATCAAATGCATGTGAATATCTTTTCTCGCTTATATTTGGAAGAGTTTTGTTCCTCCTCTGGTAGCTCTTCAATTGCATCATTTAACGTTATTGCTTGTAACAAAAAATAACATGTTCAATATAAATGTTTTAACTTTAATTAATATTATGAAAATGAAGTTAGAAATGAAAAAAGTATTCTATACAAGAACAAAAGCTGGGGAAAATAGAAAAGGTTGAAACTTTAACTTACAATCATACGAGAGGTTTCTTGATCTGTAATTGTGTTTTGCCGATGCGCGTAGCTATGAACAAGCTTACGCGATCGATTTGGTAATCCCTCGTCTACTCTCTACAATTTATAATAGAATCATTTGACAAAAAAATATATGTTGTATACGATGCAGGGACAATATATTTCTTTAACGCATGACAGACTTTTTTGAGAATGCAAAATCGAGAAAGTTGTGAACTCAGACATATACTAGTTTGAAATTCGATTACCCAAATTAATCTAACTTTTGTCCCGTATATGACTTGATATTTTTAACGTTAAAATACAACCTATATATAAGATCGAGAGACACAAATTTTAGAATAAAAATAAACTCATGTGAACATAAGTCTAAATACATATGCAAACTTTTGGCTCGATATAGATAATATACATTGTTGGAGCCTAGCTTATTAGTCGAGCTTGGGCCCGTGATATAATATAATACAATGGCGACATTCATTACTTCTCTCTCTGAAGCCCCCCACTTAATTGAGAAGCTAATTTAAGGAACTAGGTTGATGTCTGAAAAGGAATTGATGGCGTGCGGCAGAAAAGATTTGGAACTATTTTTAGGAACTAGGTTGAGAGTATAACATTATTTTTGTGTAGGGAATTAAAGAAGAGTGTTTATGCTAGGAGAGCGATGGTAATCAGAAAAGTGTTATTATATTTAAATTAATGTGAGTGGAATAAGTGAGCGAAATCGTAAAAGGCTCACGATTAAGTGTGTGTTGACTATAAATGAGTAAGATTAGTGAGCGCTGACGTCAGGCATGTTGGTGACTTCTGGAAGAGGGTCAGGTTCGATTCCCCTCGAGGAAATTCACTGTGGTTTAATTCCTACCTTGGGTTTCGAAGTGCATTGGAGTCCCAGGGCACGTCCATTACGATTAAGAAAGCGACATTCGCCCAGGCTTGTATCACTCGGTGTGGGGAGTTCGAATCTTAGCGAGGGCCGGGTGGAGGTGACCAATTATTGTTCATGAAGTGATCACGGTGCCTCGGCGGGAAGCATTTGGGCTTGACCCGATTGGTGTTGTAGAGTGATGTAAATGCCTTGTAGGAGGGCTCCATACAGGGCTCTGGGTATAAGGGAGTGCACCGCACAGGCTGCATAGGGCGCATCCGCGATTTACCTCCGTAAATATCTTTGAGGCAGGTGCGTGGTGGTCGGGATTGGCTTTAGTCGGCGAAGGCTGGGAGGCAGGTATCGAAAAAAAAAAAAAAAAAAATGATGGGACCCGCAAATTTTGTCATGTTAGGAAATGCGTATAATGGAAAACCCTTTTGGGTTAAAAGTGAACTGTTGGGACGGAGGAAGTATATACTGGAGTTGAGATAGAAGCTGGAGAGGTTAAACATATGATATTGGGGAAGAGTCGGTGAATTCGGCGGTTTAAGGGATTGAGGTGGAAGGATGAAGCAAAAGCAGGAAAGAATTTAGCGAGTTTACAATAGAGTTCTTTCCTACTTTCACTATTTCCTTTTTTTCCCTTCACTTTATTAAGATGAAGAATCATGAAACGAAAGAGCAAGCTAGCATTGAAAGTCAACCACATTTAGTAACACGTAGCGTCATCATTCACCGGACAAAACTGACCCCATTTATTGCTTGAAAACACTAGCGTTGTTGTCATGAAATATGAAAATAACGTATAGATATAAGAGGGAGGTTGTTTATACACAATCAAACTAAACGAAAGGAGCAAACTTAGAAGAAAGAGAGAGCGACAAGTAGATTTTCCAGTCATTATCTCATTATAAAGGTTTCTATTTCAAAATATCATATTGAATGTGCTTTGTAAACTATCGGTTTGCTTCAATTATAGTCAACATTAGCAGCAGTATACTTTCAAGCTTACAACAGTAGCCTTGACAACAAATCACTTAACACCAAGAACAAAAAAACCCGAGGGTAAAATGTAAGAATTAGAAAAGGGGGAAGAAATGTATACTTACATTGGAATTTGTTGATCGAATAAATCGACATCAATTTCCACTGTGCAGATGAGAGAGAAATAGAACAAGATTTTCAATAATCCATACACGAAGAACAACAAAAATCAAAAATTAAAAGTAAATATACGCTATACCATAACGTGACTCGTTGTTGCTTATTCGGGTAGGAAAGAACTATTTGTGCAGGAAAGACGGGAATAGGGATTCCACGAAAAATCGATGCTTTAAGCCTGCGGGAAGGAAGGATTCGATTGGGTAATCGAAATAGCCATAGGCGTATAAAGGTAATTAAGTGCCCTAGCTAGCTAGAGGAAAGAAAGAGAGAGACAGAGAGACAGAGCGCGAAACTGAATAAGGAGATTTGAGTTTCCCGGTATTTAATAACATTTACGGCGGATATTATACCGGTATTTAATAACATTTACGGCGGATATTATACACCATAGTAAATATTGTGTACTATTTACGGCGGACGCGTGTCAGCAGCCGAAAATAAGTAACTATTCTGACGGATACCTAATATACTGCTTAGTATATAACTTCATTCTCATATACGTATATGCCAAATGTACGTACGTAACATATATACGGCGGCTTAAGCCATAGCCGTATAGTACTAAATATATACGGCGGTTGTGTATACGCCGTATATGTAGTATTTATATACGGCGGACGCGTATCGTGGCCAGTATATAACTAATATATACGGCGATCGCGTATCACACTTGTAAATGAGTCATAGTAAATAACCTACTTTCTTGTAGTGGGTTAAATGAACCGGCCCTACCGATTAACCGCCTATACTTGACCTGGATCTTTCAAAAGCTCTTCCATGTGCCAATACTAAATTATGATTCTATTTGAATGGGGAAATCAGTAGAAAGCTTCGCTCCAAGAAGCCCACGCTCGCTGATAATATCGATAGCGTATTTAGATTGGTAAGAAATAACCACCTTGTCCACTGTTGCCACATCTATGCGAAGAAAATATTTAGAATGACTGAAATCTTTGATCCCGAAATTTTTTATTTAGAAAACATTTAAAGTTGAGCACTCCTCCACAGTTGTTTGCAGCTAATGTCATATCATCCACGTGCGCAGCCCTTGGCTAAAAAACACATCACCCTTCCTATAAGTAAAGAGTGAAAATCGGCGTATGAGTGGATTAATCCATATCTCTTTAGTGAATGGATGAGGTTCATGAGCCGAGTTTCTTGAAGCTTGTCTTGAAATCCTTCTGACGACTTCCTTAGACGACACGCCTTGTTTATGCCACTAGCTTTTGAAATCCCGGAGGAAGTTTCATGTACACTTCCTGGATTGACCTCTCCATGAAGAAAAGCATTATTTACGTCTAGCTGAAATATACCCCGTCCTTTATGAAGGGCAACCTTTAATAAGCATAACACGTCATACGGAGTCTTACCCTCGAGAACGGTGTTGAGGTTACATTGTGAGGTAATTTGCTTTGCCGAAAGCACATTTAAAATTCTACCGAGTAAACCACTTTGAAAACGCAATGCTCTTACTTTGTCTCTAACACATGCCTACAGTATTTTACGCTCGACCCTTCCATTTTGTTGAGGGGGTATCTATATTACCTAGTTACATGAGTAATGCCATTTTCCACTGTAAAAAGAGCTTAAGCCCAGACCCTGAATCAAATTCCCCACCATTATCGCTCTGTGAATATTTTTCACTTGTTTTTCAAATTGAGTTTTTATTAACTTGCAAAAATCTTTGAATAAGTCTGAGCCTCACTTTTTGTCTTTCGTTAGATCTGACCACACTCCCCTACTCTGATCATCGAAATATGGTTAAAAAGTAATGAGCACCGGATAGAGTATCCTTTCTATCTGGTCCCCATTATATCACAATGGACTATTTCAAAAATACTCAGGAAGCAATTTTATTATTTCGTTTGAACTACAAGCAGAGTTTGCTTTGACTTTATGACAAGCATCGCATGCACCGTATCTTTATTCCAAACTAACTTCTTACCAGCAAATTTGGAAACACACTCTAAAACATAGCTTGATGGGTGACTGATTCGTTTATCTACATAGTTTACCTTCGATGATTGCCTCCACGTCCTTAATGCTTTCTCTTTCCTTACACATACGTAATAATAAACTCCATCGACATATACACTCTGGCTCCAATCGGCCTCTTCGTAGACCGGTGCATTATGTCGAACATGCATTAACGAGAGAATGTCACAATATAATCATTTTCTCTGTCAAGTGACCAATGAAATTAAATTACAAGTTAAGCTTGGTACATATAAAACATCTTTTAGCTTGAACATCTTCCACCATTGCTTTGACCATGTCTCTGGCCATGGAATGAGTACCATTAGGAAGTCCCACCGAAGAAGGCGTGCCTTCCAGCGGATTCGCGAAAAAATCTTCACATCACTTCACATATGATGTGAAGCTCTGTATCAAGGATTCACCTTTTTTGTTAAAAAAATTACTAAGCTGCATTACCTTGAAGTTTTTGTTCAAGTATTAAGGGCTAACTTGAACACCAAGAGCTAAGAAGTCGCTCAACTTGCTC
>JAFEMH010008027.1:0-67065 GCA_022495995.1 Adenophora triphylla var. japonica | reverse complement strand
AAACACATTGAAATAGATTGACACTTTGTTCGTGATGTTGTTTCGATGGCCTTATCTCTCCCTATGTTTCTGCAAAATACGGTTGGCGGATATGTTTACTAAAGCACTTGAAAGCAACAATTTGATTTGCTCATCGCAAGTTGGGCATTCTTAATCTGCATTCTCAACTTGAGGGAGGTGTGAAGATGAAGATGCCGCAAGTGAGGCGCCCGGCCTCGGCCCAGCCAGCGGCCGCCTCACCAAGATCAAACCACGGCCGATGTTACGCTGGTGAGGGCGCTAGCCTCGGCCCAAGCGGTGGCCGCCTCACCATGATCAAACCACGACCAATATTATTGCCGGTGTGGTGCTAGCCTCGGCCCAAGCCAGAAGCGGCCTCGCCTCAATCTGGAACGTGAAACTTCGGAAGTTGATTTAGGACTCTTTAGGTTTTTTCCTTTTTAAAATAGGACTCTTTTCCTTTTTCCATGGCAACCTATATATTCATAAGTTGATCAATAAGATGGCAAGAAACATGAATAAAACCCTAGTTTAATTTCTTACAATAACCAACTCTTTAAATAAAAGGGTGAGGGAGGGAAATTTAAAAGACATACTCTCTCTGACCCACTTCAAGAGTCTTACTTTTCCTTTTGGTCCGTCCCAGATTAAGAGTCTCATTCCATAAATGATAAATTTTGAACAGTGTTTCGGACATTTATACCCTTATAATGTAAATATATTTACAAAAAAATCATTCATTATGCCCTTATAATGTTAACATATTTACAAAAAAACCAATCAAAAATAGGTTTTATCATAAATGTTTTAACTTTTACATTCTCTTTCCTCTAATCTTCTACCCACTTGCAATTCTTTATTCATTTTTTAATTTTTTTTTAAAAAGCGTGAAATACTACCCTAGGATTGGCATTTGTTTTATTTTAAAATCCAACTCATCATCCTATACCCCACCACTTTTATTTTATTTTATATTCTTTATTTTTATGATTAGTAAAATAATAATAATTATTATTATCATTTATAATTAAAAAATACTTCATACTTAATTAATTTTTTAATTATTGGGAATCCATTTCACTAAAAAGAGGATTTTTTTTTTTTTTTTTGTGAAAAATGGAGGAATAATTGAGAATTTTTATATTGAAAAAGAGTTTTTTTTCGTATCCAAATCAAATGAAAGATGACTCTATTTATAGAGAAAAAAATTATGAATTTTGGTGTAAATTTTTTATTTTTTTTATATATAAGATAATTGCCTTTGAAAATTTAATGAAAATTCAGATGAGATTTGGAAAAAAAATAATTCAGTGACCGATCATGATGATGTGCCAAGTGGCCAAATCAATAGTTGAAAATGGGATTCAATACCTATTGAATATTTTCAACAAATTCTTATTTTTTTCAACTATTGAAATTGGGTTTCAATACCCTTACAATTACAATGATTTCAATAGTTGAAAATGGGTTTCAATTCCCCCATCGTAAATGATCTTATAATGGAATACAGGCCATTTCTAGTCTTTTATATGTACGGGGCTAATACAAATAAAAGGACCCCTAATTTTTTATTATTTTTATTTTTTTATAGGTCCGAGATGAATTCAAATAATTCACAAAGTGAAAATGTATAGGGAAAACTTATAGGGAAAACGCGTAAACTGTATGACGAGTTTCTATCGGTGGGATACACAAAGATTTGTTGCAATCCAACGGACTACTTGTTTTTGCTATGATTTTTTCTTATACGTTTTCACTATACAATCATTATCCTTTTTTAAAATCTTAAGTAAAAATAGTTTAGAACAAATAAAGTATTTAATTTATACCAATACAAATAATATATTGACTTGTTTAACAATAATTAACTTCATTTTTGAAACGGAGAGTGTTGTTAGAGAATCATGGAATTAAATATTTGGTTTGCATCGTAAACATCAGTCATTTTATTCAAACCAACCTTCCTAGTAATTTGGTTTGCAAATTAAATAGACTTCTGGAGATGGAATCGGGAATATTGCTAAAAATACATTAATAATTTATTCAAACCAACCTTCCCAGTAATTTGGTTTGCGAATAAAATACTCCATCTCCAGCTCACTTTTGCACATATTCATTAATTATTGTTCAAATTGTGGATTGTATATTTATTTTAGGATTTTTTTGTTTTTCTTCATTGTTTGACATTATACCTTCATTTTTTTTTTAGTTTTAGTATTTTTTTTTTAATTGAAATCAATGAATTTACATTCGTCAATTCATGTTTTAAAAATAAACCGCTAAAAGAATATTAATGGATGAATCCACGCTTTATACCATTAATTAAATGAGGCAATTACCAAATCATCCTCACCCTAACAAAAACGATCACTGGGACAAGGATTTTCGAAATTAACCACCAGTGTCCTCTCATTGTAAATGAACGCACATGCCCTTGTTAGATTTGACAAAATTACACTATTGTCACCGCTTAAGTCGACGTGGACGCATGTGGTCCATTTCCCATCCCCTCTCGCGCTTTCTTTCTCTCTCTTTTTTTTTCCCCTCAAAACTTTAAAATGAAATATCTAAAAATCTAAAAAAAAAAAAATCTCGAGACCACCTTTGTTTTCATATCGTCAATACGAATCAAACTAGTAGTATCAACATATAATCCGAAGCAAATTTGAGAAGTTCATATTTGACAAGTTCACGTAGTTTTTGATAAGTTTACGCTATTTTTTACATTTGTTCCAATAACAATTAAGAGAAGTTCACAGTTGTTTTAGCTAAATTCATAATTTCGTATGAAAATGACTATTATTTACTTAATTCACGTATATTTTTAGTTAAGTTCACGCTTGTTTTAGTTAAGTTCACGCTTGTTCTTAGTCTTTTATAGCCTTTATTTTGCAATTTTATGAGATTATTTGACCTATTTGTTAAGTTTAATGTTGTTTTTTGTTAAGTTCACGCTTGTTTCAATCATTTATGACCTCTATTTTTACAATTTTATGAGATTATTTGACATATTTGTTATGTTCACAATTGTTTTTACTTAAGTTCATTAATGTTTTTTGTTAAGTTCACAGTTACCTCTATTTTTGAATTTTTGACTAGCTATCTAGTTATCTGTTAGGCTATTAGGCAAGAACCCACTATTCCCTTGTTGGTCCACTTCTGAAGGTTACAAGTTATGGAGTTGTTTTGAATAAGTTCACAGCTTATTTTTTATAAGTTCACGCTTATTTTTTATAAGTTCATAGTTATTTTTTACATTTGTTACAATAACAATTAAGAGAAGTTCACGAGTTGTTTTAGCTAATTTCATAATTTCTGCATGAAAATGACTATCATTTACTTAATTCACAAGGTTTTTTAAGTTAAGTCTGGCGTTGTTTTAGTTAAGTTAACACGTTGATATTTGTCTTTTATAGCCTTTATTTATGAAATTTTATGAGATTATTTGACATATTTGTTAAGTTCATTGTTGTTTTTAGTTAAGTTCACAGTTGTTTTAGTCCTTTATGAACTCTATTTTTGCAATTTTATGAGATTATTTGACATATTTGTTAAGTTCATAGTTGTTTTTACTTAATTTTACATTTGTTTTTAGACTTTTAGGGTCTCTATTTTTGCAATTTATGAGATTATTTAACATATTTGTTAAGTTCACGCTTGTTTTTAGTTAAGTTTACAAATGTTTTTAGTCTTTTATATTGCCTCTATTTTTGAATTTTATGAGAATATTTGACATATTTATTAAGTTTACAGTTGTTTTTAGTATCTTATTACCTCTATTTTTGAATTTTATGAGATTATTTGAAATATTTGTTTAGTTCACGCTTATTTTTAGTTAAGTTCTACGGTTGTTTTTAGTTAAGTTTACATTTGTTTTTATTTAAGTTCACATTTGTTTTTATTTGATTATCCAAAATGAAAGACTTTCAAAAGAATTTATTTTAAATGATATTTTACCAAAGACTTTTCATAATTCAATATATATTTGTAAAACTAAAAGTTTGAATAGGAATAGCACATATACTTACAGTTTTTTCTATTAAAATTAATATTTTTTTAAATAACTCTTATAGTAAAAAATGAAATCACTTTTTTATTTGCTAAGGGGGTAAGAGAAAACTTTATTTCGCTCAAAATACACATCTAGTATAAAGAAATATAATCAATAAAAAATAAAGCTCAATTAATCAATTATTTATAATAATTGAGTTTGTGTTTTGAAGCTATATTTTTGGCGTATCCCTCTCTATCTTGTACTTTTTTAAGCGTAATTAAAATGATATTCTGACAAAAGATTAAAACGGCGTGACTTTGTGTTAGTCTTCTTAATGTCTAGTACATAAAATAAATTAACATCATTATTGAGATCATTTTTTTAAATAATATTTAATATAGAAGATAAGAATAAAATCGGATCCGGTAACACAATAAGATCGCTAAAGATTTTCAAAGTAAGAATACTTATTTTTTTAATTTGTTTTTATACCTATTTAAAATAAACTACATTTAATTATCGTTATGAAGAAAAATCTAAAAATAAGTCAAGGGTGCTTTTTTTAACAATCAAATATTATTAATGTGTACGAATTATAGTCAAGAATAAATGTTGTTCAATATTCATTATACAAGATTAAAACAACCATTATTTACTCATATTTATCAACAATTAAATAACACAAAACCCGACTTCCTAGGCCTACAAATATGCTTTTACATTCTATATTGTATCATTATGATCTAAAAATACCCCATCTTATGATTCCGACCAAAATGTTAGACAAATTTAATTATACATAACAATAAATTGCGACTTAATAATAGTTCATTTCGCTTTTAAAGAAGAGTTTATATAATAAAATAAAAAGAATACGCCGAAGATGACCTCTTTTAATATCTTAATTTGTATTCTAAATCCGGTTCCTTGCTTAGGCAGAAGAGTTTATATAATATAATAAAATAAAGCATAAACCATAAATGTTTCAGATGCCCTCTTGATCCTAATACTTTTAATTTCACAATGCTTATTAGATTTTTCGGAATTAATCATGGTTTAAAAGAATTTCTTGTAGAAGATTTTTCAATTTTACAAACTTTCTAATCCACACACATCCACCCAAATCAACATTGATCATCACGATAAACCATTTTTAAATTAAAAAATACAACATGTAAAAATAACTTGCATAGTACATCTAGAATTCAATTTATTTTTCTTAAATTATATTTCATGTTTATCCGAAACATAATACGAAAATCTTCTTTGATATTCATCCACAACTATCCTCATAAGATTAGATTGTACCAAGAAAAACACCTACCCTCAAAAGAAAACAATTAAGGATAAATAAATATTTATTATACCGTAAAAGTATGCCATTATATAAATCAACAATTCCTTAAATTTACAATAAGACCAATTAGTATATAATATAAGTATATAATTTTTTGTCTGTTGAATTTTATCATTGATTTTCCGAAAAAAACCAATGCTTCACTTACATACATTTTCTTCCTTTTCTCGAATTTCTAGACAATGCATAAAGTATTGCAAGGTCTCAAAATCACTAGAGACAAGCGCTAGAAAGACTTCTATTTATGAGTGTCCGTAAAGGTAGTGCTATTTTTACCATATACACATAATCTTGCAATTGGGCAAGCTTCACCCTTCTATCAACAAGCTTTGAAGTATAATTGTCCAAGCCCGGCCTTTAGGTATAAAGTAATAAATTCTTGAAAAGATTCTATGTTTAAGAATCTGTAATCGATGCAAAGGATTCACATTTCATTACAATACTTGATATCAAATGCAGAAATTTCTATGCTCCTAAAATCTCTTTGAACGAAAGAATCACTTCTTAAAATGAAACCTTCGAGACAAAAAAATATTTGAATAATATAGGCTTGTGTTACTTTTTCAGTTTCTTCTAAGAAACTTTGTCAAAAATTTTCTTAGTATGTTTTGTGAAACATTTCAAACTTCTTGTCGGTCCCTAATTCAATACTGGTCATGAATTGATAGTCCTTGAAGAAAGTAATTATCTCACTTTTCTTCCACCACTCCAGCCAAGGTGATCAACTCATGGGCGAGCCACCCCAAAGCCCTTGGTGTCACATTACCTTAAATTTTGAATGTGACAGTTTAGCACCTTAATTTTGGAGAAAATGGCTTTGTATCTCTAAGGAAAGCCTAAAATGCTTTTGAATCTCTTCAAATTTAAGTAAAATTACACACATAATATTTTTTTGAACTTCATTGCAAAAATGTTTACCACTGGTATCAATTATATCAAATTCATTTCTAACCCCGTTAAGCTCCTTGCCTTTTTTAAGTACAGTGTCATCTTCCAATACCTGGCAATAGATGCTTTGTACAAACTCCAGATTTCGTAACAGCTACCTCAATGATTGAAAGGCATTCAAAATAAAACAGAAAGCTAATTAAAACTGAAGACCTCCAAAGAGTGAGCCTTATTAATAGAGATAATGTATAGAAATATATAATCGCTAAATTACAGCCAATTGTTCGAGTTATAAAGCGAATATGAATTTAATTCCATCCCCTTAGCCTCATAGAACATAACAATTTTGTGATAAAACAGGTAGTAAACGTTTCAAATCAAGTTATCCAACTTGAAAGAGTCCAATGTGTAAACTTTAATCATCATTGTTCAGGCGATTAATAGGAGTGGTTTTGTTAAAACGGCATAATTCCATTATCAAGAAGGTATTCGGAACTAACACACAATCCAACAATTTCAAATCAATGACTCCAAATCTGATCAACTGAAAGTCAATCATAACTGAAACAATTTATGCATTTATTAGTCAAATCAAACACTTCTGGATTACAGCAAGACGCCATAGATGCTGAGAGTAGATCATGATTCTCGACAACATAAGAAACGCCTTTCAAAAAACCTGAAGCTATATTCCGTCAAGTGCCGGTGGTCATCCGCACAACATCTCACCACCATCCACTATCGCGAAACCACCGGAGATGACAACTAGAGGAACTAGAAGGCACAACAAAGATGGTAGTAGAGTGGGGGCATCGCCAGTTGGCGATCAGCGACGGAGATAGAGGGGAGGAACGGAGAAGGAATACAGTTGGCGGGAGAGCCAATGCTACCGCTTCGCCGTGCAAGGATGGAGCGCTGAGGAGACCTAGATCGGCTCAAGAGCAATTTTCGTATCAAGGAAGATGAAGAGGAAGACCGCTGGTCATCTACTTGTGAATGTGAATGAATGAGAGAGAGAAAGAAGGGTTTACTGAGGTGCTCATAGCGAATGAGAGAGACGGAAAAGGAATGCTGGTTTTCTAAATGGGGCTTAATTAATGCCTACTTTTTATATTACCTATTTCGTGACGGCAAAGGCAATCACCTTTTAAAAAAATTAAAAATTCAATTTTAAAATTATTTAGATTTAATATTTTGTAAACACGATTGCTAAAAGCCATCGCCTTTGATAAAAATTAGAATTTTCCATTTTCCCACTTAGGACCTACGTTGTTTGGCGCTAAGAGGGAAAAACATATAATTATATAATTTTCTTGCTTAGTTGAATTTTATCATTGATTTTTCGTTGGAACTAAAAAACCCGATGCTTCTACTTTTCTTGAGCTATTACAAAAATCCATGTAAGGTGAGATTATATTGAATATTAATTGTTATCAATTTAAACATCATACTTAAAATTATTTAATAATTTGGAATTCAATCTCATTTAGAGAAGTGATTGATTTAAGAGCAATAGAGATCTAAACTATAATTTAACATTCAATTACGAACCTCCTTCATTGCATAGTTTTTCATAGCTTAAGCAAATAACATCATTTAAGAAAATAATTTGAATATTAATTATTAGTTCTATGAAATTTAAACAAAAATTTAAAGTATTTGTGGAATTTTAAAATCAGATCTCTGTGAAAAATTGATCGATTCATTTACTGTGAATGTTTGAGTATCAATCTCGCGATAAATAAAGTGATGCATAGATCTTTAACCGTCCTTCCTTGCATTTTCTTCGTAGCGACATCTTAAAAGGTGTTATTTCATTCGCGTGCCCAGGCTATATGTTTAGGTCATTTAGGACGTTCCGGGTGAATGAGTTGCTTAGAAGATGTGCATAAGTATGTTGAGGCTTATTGATCACATTACCTCGGTCAATTGATACTTGCCAACATTTTGGTTTAAAATTTGTGATCATAAATTTGTACTCCTCTTTCTACTCAAAATGAATGTCCAGTGAGTTTACATTTAGAATTTGCTCACCGGGAGTTAAAAACAAATTTGAAATTTTGATTGGGACATTCATTTCGGGAATGGAAGAAGTATTAAAGTATCTATAACTCAAATCGATATACATATCATATATTGGTTTAGTGAACCAATTTTGGGAAATTTTACCAAGTCTGATCCCATTTATTGCTTAGAAAACATAACAACTATGAAATCAACATTACAACTCACAAAAAGAATCAACAAAAACATATGAAAACTCATCAGGAGTAGTGGATGGTTGCCCTTAACCTTAGAATTTCATGAAGTTCTCATACTTGCTCTTTCCAATGTTGTTGACTTATTTCGTGAACCTTGAAACACGTTTATTCGTTGTGATAGAGTTGTGAATAATTTGGTAGTTGTAGACTACAACCAAAGAGAAGATAATAAATTGCTTCGCATTTCGCTCAAAAATTTTGAATGATCAAAAAAAATTCAAAATTGATCTTGACTCAAGAATGAATGACGAAAATATTTCAAATTTGATCGTGATTAAGGGGAATAAAGATAACATTATCTCTTTTGCCATTCGTTTTACCTGAGATAATAATATAATTAGTAAGCTATATGAATTTGAAACATTTTGCAAGGCAAATAAAAGAATATGGATACTTACATAGAAACGATCAGCATGTACTACAACGGGATGTTCCCGATGTGTTGACTAGATCAATGAAGATCTTTGCTTAGAAAGAATATTGATAATAATGATGTGCCTTATAACAAAATAAGCAAAAAGAGAGTAAATAAATGACAATGGTCGAAGAAGAGCAGAACTTTTCACCTAATTTAAATGTCGAACCGCACTGTCAGTATGCGTATTTGACACTTGATACATTTTGACATCCATTTAACCTAAATGACATTTAAATTCTTTTTTTCCAGTAAGTAAATTTTTCCAATTTGGGGATATTAAGGAAAGCATCAAAGGAAGATATTTACAAATAAGGAAAGACTATGTGCACATTGTCACATTTGGTTTAGGAGTCCTACAAGCTACAAGAAAAAGGAGGGCCTAAATTAGGAGGAGTTTTTGGTGAAGATCAAAGGAGGAGTTCAAAACGGGGAGAAAGAGTGCAGAGAATTTTTGGTCCAGCTGCGAGGAGGAAGCACAGGCGGCTTTGCGGTGCCGAGGCCCGGGCGCCTCAAGGGCCGAAGCGGCCGCGGCGAGTGTCAGCCACTTCGCGAGGCGGCCGCATGGAAGGGTCGCCAGAGGCGGCGCGCCTCGGGCGGCGAGGTTTCTTGGGAGCTTTGTTTTGTTTCCTTATTTGATTAAGAACTCTTCTTAAATTAGATTTAGTGGTTTCCTTGTAACTATATAAAGCACTAATTTCAGGCCTAGAACACATTGTAGCAACATATTAGAAGGTGTCTAATACAATATTGGCTTCGCAATTGCCCCCGGACGTAGTTCATGTGTTGAATGAACCGGGTAAACAACTCTTGTTTTCTTTTGTGTGTGTTTCTTCCATTATTGTACGTGTGGGTGTGTTGATTTCTTGTCTTGATTGCAACGGGGACCACCAAATTCACAACAAGCGGTATCGTAGCTTTGGTTCGGAGGATTCAAAAGTTTAATTAGTTGATTAATTTTGAATCGCGTTCTTGGGGACTTGGTGAAGCAATCGAGATGAAGAACTTAATCGAGAAATTCAACGGTGTGAATTTCACGTTCTGGAGGACAAGGATTGAAGATTACCTTTATTGTAAGGATCTTCATGAACCCTTGAAGGAGAAACCCGAAGGCATGTCACAAGGGGATTGGGAGACGTTGGATCGGAAGGCTATGGAGGCCAAGACAACGGTGGAGTTGGTACAAACGCTGTCAGACATGTATGAGAAGCCGTCTAATATCAATAAGGTGCATTTGATAAAGAGGTTTGCGAATGCGAAGATGTCGAAGGGCAGACAAATGGCCGGCAAGTCATATCGGCAATTTCAAAGGTATGGTGGACCAATTGAAAAGTGTTGATATTACTTTCTCCGATGAAGTGCTAGCTTGTTTTCTACTAAAATCATTGCACGATAGTTGGGAGGTTCTTGTCACAACGATTAGTACGTCGAAAACAACATTGGTGTATACGGAGGTTAGAGATCTCATCCTTCAAGAGGAGTTGCGAAGGAAAGAGAAAAGGGGAGAATCTTCCGTAGATGGGGCTGCACTTAGGGTGGAGAGAAATAGGGGAAGAGGAGGACCGAAAAAGGGGAAAAAGGTCAAGTGCTACAATTGTGGCGAATTAGGTCATATCGGTTATGAGTGTCAGGGCAAAGATGGTGGGTGCACACGTGGTGGATGATGGTGGAGATGTATTAATCCTAGGAGAGGAGCGGTCGGGTGAAGATTGGGTGTTGGATTACGGAGCTTCTTGTCATGCTAGTGGGGATGCAGGGATCAATGGAGCGGTATAAAACCGGAGATTTTGGGGTTATCTATCTTGGTGATGGTCAACCATTGAAGATCAAAGGAAAGGGGGATGTGATGATGAAGACACCTAACGGGCTGTTTACAACTACACGATGTGATGCATGTTCCGGACTTGAGGAGAAGGATGATTTACGTAGGACAACTTGACGGTGAAGGGTATGGTGTGTCTTTCATTGGTGGGTCTTGGGAAGTCACAAAGGGGGCTAAGGTGGTAGCTCGTGGGGTTAAGGGGAAGATGTTGTACTCTACCTACAATGTCGATGTTCTGTTCCGGTGGGAGCAAGAGGCAAAAGAACCGGCCTATTGGTGTGGAAAGGAGAGACATCAAGAAACGGTATGTTGGGGGAGAAGGACACAAAGTTGATCAACGTGGTGTGGAAGTCCAAATGCCCTAACAGAGCGTATTCGGACCGAAAGCAGACGATGCAAGAAACGAAGGTGTGTCCAAGTTTCAAGGGGAAGCATTGCCATGAGGAAGGTGGGTCTCGGAGGGAGAAGGCGAAGTTAGACTTGCGGGGAGAAATCAAGGTAGAAGCTGATTTGGGGAGGCAAGAGTCATCTAACACGGAGAGGTTGAAACGTCGCTTGGTTTCAACTCGCCTTAGTACTTGAGGAGAGGAGAGGTAGTGTCAAGCCAATATGGGGGGAATGTGTTCGAAGGTCATTACTCCGTGGTGGGAGTTGATGGGTGTTTCTATGTTTGTTAGTTTAGTCTCCGGTGGGAGATTGTTGGGATTGGATCCTAAACTACGAGGAAAAGGAGGAGTCTAAGTCGGAGGAGTCGGTGAGATCAAGAAGGAAAATCTCGGAGGAGCTTCTATCGAGGAGGCGCGCGCGCCTTGTGGTGAGCGGCGCGCGGCTGGAGGTTCATTTCGTGGGTGCAAATCTTACGTCAGGAGGCGGCCGCGAGCCTTGAGGGTGGCCGTGCTAAGCCCGAATCTTCAGCAACAGTTTTTTATTTGTTTCCTATTTTGATGAGATCTCTTCTTAATATTGATTTAGGGCTTCCTTGTACAACTATATAAACATAGATACGACCTAGAACAGATAGTGAGTTGTAGAAGCAACATATTAGAAGGTGTCTAATACAATATTGGCTTGGCAATTCCCCCGGACGTAGTTCATGTGTTGAATGAACCGGGTAAACAACTCTTGTGTTCTTGTGTGTGTGTTTCTTCCATTATTGTGCTTGTGGGTGTGTTGATTTCTTGTCTTGATTGCAACGGGGGACCACCAAATTCACAACAGTTACATTTAATCTTTTTGTTTAAAATAAAAATAAAATTGTTAATGAGACGGAGGAAGTACAACTACATTTAATCTCTGTGTTTAAAATAAAAATGTAATTTTAGTGAGTCGGAGAAAGTATAGTCACAATACATAGGAGTAAAATTTTTTTTTAACAGAAAATTGTATTACATAAGTACCAAAAAAAAAAAAACAAAAAACAAAAAAATTGTCAAGGAGGGGCGGTGGCCCCCTTGCCTTCATACCTCCGCCCATGTTACGATCGCCTCTTCTCATCACAGGTCTCCTTTGCGGATCTTATTTGAAATTCCTTTCTCTCTTCCCGTCTTTCTTTTCTTCTCGGCTAAAACTTGCAGATATTGTTTGTTTTCTTTTTTTTTTTTTTTTTGGAATTGAGGTACGTGATGATGATGATTTACAAACAATGTAGTAGAAAAGAGCAAGACGGATAGACCATTAAGTATTTGTGGCCATTAATCTTTGTTGAATAAGGAACTTTTTCATATTGCAGTAGAAAAGAGCAAGACGGGTAGACCATTAAGATAGGAACTGAGCTTTAAATGGTCATCAAACTTCTTCTAGCAATCTCAACTTTTTGCAATTTAGACTTTTTTACTCGAGCTTGTACTAATTATAATATGTGCAACTGTCTTCTTTCGTCTATAATCATTGTAACTTTCTTTTATATTCCTCCAGTTTCAAATGGTTTTCATTTTTTTTACTTTTCACAAATTAAAAAAAAAATTATTATTATAACTTAATAATAAAATTATCAAATTTACTCTATTAAGTGTGTCTCTCTTCTACATTATTGTCTCATAATTGTGATCTTAACTAAAACAACTACTGGATTAAGTAAACTAGAAGTCATAACAAAATAAAAACAAATGTGAACTTAAATAAAAACAAATGTAAACTTAACTAAAAACAACTGTGAACTTAACTAAAAATAACTGTGAACTAAACAAATATTTCAAATAATCTCATAAAATTCAAAAATAGAGGTAATAAGATACTAAAAACAAGCTGTAAACTTAATAAATATGTCAAATATTCTCATAAAATTCAAAAATAGAGGCAATATAAAAGACTAAAAACATTTGTAAACTTAACTAAAAACAACTGTGAACTTAACAAATATGTTAAATAATCTCATAAATTGCAAAAATAGAGACCCTAAAAGTCTAAAAACAAATGTAAAATTAAGTAAAAACAACTATGAACTTAACAAATATGTCAAATAATCTCATAAAATTGCAAAAATAGAGTTCATAAAGGACTAAAACAACTGTGAACTTAACTAAAAACAACAATGAACTTAACAAATATGTCAAATAATCTCATAAAATTTCATAAATAAAGGCTATAAAAGACAAATATCAACTGTTAACTTAACTAAAACAACTGTGAACTTAACTTAAAAAAACCTGTGAATTAAGTAAATGATAGTCATTTTCATGCAGAAATTATGAAATTAGCTAAAACAACTGTGAACTTCTCTTAATTGTTATTGTAACAAATGTAAAAAATAACTATGAAGTTATAAAAAATAACTGTGAACTTATAAAAAATAACTGTGAACTTATTCAAAACAACTCCATAACTTGTAACCTTCAACGAAGTGGACCAACAAGGGAATAGTGGGTTCTTGCCTAATAGCCTAACAGATAACTAGATAGCTAGTCAAAAATTCATAAATAGAGGTAACTGTGAACTTAACAAAAAACATTAATGAACTTAAGTAAAAACAATTGTGAACATAACAAATATGTCAAATAATCTCATAAAATTGTAAAAATAGAGGTCATAAATGATTGAAACAACTGTGAACTTAACAAAAAAACAACATTAAACTTAACAAATAGGTCAAATAATCTCATAAAATTGCAAAATAAAGGCTATAAAAGACTAAGAACAACTGTGAACTTAACTAAAACAACTGTGAACTTAACTAAAAATATCTGTGAATTAAGTAAATAATAGTCATTTTCATACAGAAATTATGAATTTAGCTAAAACAACTGTGAACTTCTCTTAATTGTTATTGGAACAAATGTAAAAAATAACTGTAAACTTATCAAAAACTACTGTGAACTTGTCAAATATGAACTTCTCAAATTTGCTTCAGATTATATGTTGATACTACTAGTTTGATTCGTATTGACGATATGAAAACAAAGGTGGTCTCGATTTTTTTTTTTTTTTTTTTTTAGATTTTAGATATTTCATTTTAAAGTTTTGAGGGGGAAAAAAAGAGAGAGAAAGAAAGCACTGAGAGGGGATGGGAAATGGACCACATGCGTCCACGTCACTTAAGCGGTGACAATAGTGTAATTTTGTCAAATCTAACAAGGGCATGTGCGTTCATTTACAATGAGAGGACCTGGTGGTTAATTTCGAAAATCCTTGTCCCAGTGATCGTTTTTGTTAGGATGAGGGATGATTTGGTAATTGCCTCATTTAATTAATGGTATAAGCGTGGATTCATCCATTAATATTCTTTTAGCGGTTTATTTTTTAAAACATGAATTGACAGAATGTAAATTCATTGATTTCAATTAAAAAAAAAATACTCGAAACTAAAAAAAAAATGAAGGTATAATGTCAAACAATGAAGAAAAACAAAAAAATCCTAAAATAAATATACAATCCACAATTTGAACAATAATTAATGAATATGTGCAAAAGTGAGCTGGAGATGGAGTATTTTATTCGCAAACCAAATTACTGGGAAGGTTGGTTTGAATAAATTATTAATGTATTTTTAGCAATATTCCCGATTCCATCTCCAGAAGTCTATTTAATTTGCAAACCAAATTACTAGGAAGGTTGGTTTGAATAAAATGACTGATGTTTACGATGCAAACCAAATATTTAATTCCATCTCTAACAACACTCTCCGTTTCAAAAAATGAAGTTAATTATTGTTAAACAAGTCAATATATTATTTGTATTGGTATAAATTAAATACTTTATTTGTTCTAAACTATTTTTACTTAAGATTTTAAAAAAGGATAATGATTGTATAGTGAAAACGTATAAGAAAAAATCATAGCAAAAACAAGTAGTCCGTTGGATTGCAACAAATCTTTGTGTATCCCACCGATAGAAACTCGTCATACGGTTTACGCGTTTTCCCTATAAGTTTTCCCTATACATTTTCACTTTGTGAATTATTTGAATTCATCTCGGACCTATAAAAAAATAAAAAATAATAAAAAAATTAGGGGTCCTTTTATTTGTATTAGCCCCGTACATATAAAAGACTAGAAATGGCCTGTATTCCATTATAAGACCATTTACAATGGGGGTATTGAAACCCATTTTCAACTATTGCAACCATTGCAAGGGTATTGAAACTCATTTTCAATAGTTGAAAAAAAAAATTGTTGAAAAAATTCAATAGGTATTGAATCCCATTTTAAACTATTGATTTGGCCACTTGGCACATCATCATGATCGGTCAACTTTGAATTATTTTTTCCAAATCTCATCGAATTTTCATTAAATTTTCAAAGGCAATTATCTTATATATAAAAAAAATAAAAAATTTACACCAAAATTCATAATTTTTTTTCTCTATAAATAGAGTCATCTTTCATTTGATTTGGATACAGAAAAAAACACTCTTTTTTCAATATAAAAATTCTCAATTATTCTCCATTTTTCACAAAAAAAAAAAAAAAAATCCTCTTTTTAGTGAAATGGATTCCAATAATTAAAAAAATTAATTAAGTATGAAGTATTTTTTAATTATAAATGATAATAATAATTATTATTATTTTACTAATCATAAAAATAAAGAATATAAAATAAAATAAAAGTGGTGGGGTATAGGATGATGAGTTGGATTTTAAAATAAAACAAATGCCAATCCTAGGGTAGTATTTCACGCTTTTTAAAAAAAAATTAAAAAATGAATAAAGAATTGCAAGTGGGTAGAAGATTAGAGGAAAGAGAATGTAAAAGTTAAAACATTTATGATAAAACCTATTTTTGATTGGTTTTTTTGTAAATATGTTAACATTATAAGGGCATAATGAATGATTTTTGTAAATATATTTACATTATAAGGGTATAAATGTCAGAAACACTGTTCAAAATTTATCATTTATGGAATGAGACTCTTAATGCAGGACGGACCAAAGGAAAAGTAAGACTCTTGAAGTGGGTCAGAGAGAGTATGTCTTTTAAATTTCCCTCCCTCACCCTTTTATTTAAAGAGTTGGTTATTGTAAGAAATTAAACTAGGGTTTTATTCATGTTTCTTGCCATCTTATTGATCAACTTATGAATATATATAGGTTGCCATGGAAAAAGGAAAAGAGTCCTATTTTAAAAAGGAAAAAACCTAAAGAGTCCTAAATCAACTTCTGAAGTTTCACGTTCCAGGATTGAGGTGAGGCCGCTTCCTGGCTTGGGCCGAGGCTAGCACCACACTGGCATTAATATTGGTCGTGGTTTGATCATGGTGAGGCGGCCACTGGCTTGGGCCGAGGCTAGCGCCTCACTAGCGATAACATCGGCCGTGGTTTGATCTTGGTGAGGCGGCCGCTTGGCTTGGGCCGAGGCTGGCGCCTCACTTGCAGCATCTTCATCTTCACACCCTCCCTCAAGTTGAGAATGCAGATTAAGAATGCCCAACTTGCTGATGAGCAAATCAAATTGTTGCTTTTCAAGTGCTTTAGTAAACATATCCGCCAACTGTATTTTGGTAGAAACATAGGAGGGAGAGATAAGGCCATCAGAAACAACATCACGAACAAAGTGTCAATCTATTTCAATGTCCTTTGTTCGTTCATGAAATACAGGATTCTTAGCAATATGTAGAGCCGACTCGCTATCGCAAAAGATATTAATCGCCTTGGGATGATGAACACCTAAGCTTAACAGTAATCCTTTCAACCACTTCAATTCACAAGTAAAGGCCGCCATAGAACGGTATTCGACCTCGACCAGGAGGAACGAGCACAATAGATTGCTTCTTCATCTTCCAAGATATAGGGGAATGACCAAGAAACACTGAAGCCACCCAGAAAAGAGAGCGTTTGGTAACGGGACAAGGCTGAGTCCGAGTCAGTCACGCCATCCCTGTAGCGTGAGCTCACTATCAACCCGAAGTAGAATACCCTGACCAGGTGTGCCTTTGAGATAACGCACAACCCTTAATGCTGCATCCCAACTGTTAACTTAACTAAAACAACCTTTAACTTAACTAAAAACAACAATGAACTTAAAAAATATGTCAAATAATCTCATAAAATTACAAAAATAAAGAATTTGTAAAAGACAAAAATCAACCTGTTAACTTAACTAAAACAAGCTTTGTGAACTTAACTTAAAAAATCGTGAATTAAGTAAATGATAGTCATTTTCATGCATAAATTATGAAACTAGCTAAAACAACTGTGAACTTCTCTTAATTGTTATTGTAACAAATGTAAAAAATAACTGTGAACTTATTCAAAAAACTCCATAACTTGTAACCTTAAAAGAAGTGGACCAACAAGGGAATAGTTGGTTCTTGCCTAATAGCCTAACAGACAACTAGATAGCTAGTCAAAAATTCAAAAATAGAGGTAACTGTGAACTTAACAAAAAACAACAATAAACTTAAGTAAAAATAATTGTGAACATAACAAATATATCAAATACTCTCATAAATTGTAAAAATAGAGGCCATAAATGACTAAAACAACTGTGAACTTAACAAAAAACAACATTGAACTTAACAAATAGGTCAAATAATCTCATAAAATTGCAAAATAAAGGCTATAAAAATTAAAAATAATTGTGAACTTAACTAAAACAACTGTGAACTTAACTAAAAATATTTGTGAATTAAGTAAATAATAGTCATTTTCATGCAGAAATTATGAATTTAGCTAAAACAACTGTGAAATTCTCTTATTTGTTATTGGAACAAATGTAAAAAATAACTGTGAACTTATCAAAAACTACTGTGAACTTGTCAAATGTGAACTTCTCAAATTTGCTCCAAATTATATGTTGATACTACAAGTTTGATTCGTATTGACGATACGAAAATAACGGTGGTTTCAGATTTTTTTTTTATTTTTATCTTTATTTTTAGAATTTAAGATATTTCATTTTAAAGTTTTGAGGGGAAAAAAAGAGAGAGAGAGAAAGAAAGCGCAGAAGGGGATGGGAAATGGACCACATGCGTCCACGTCACTTAAGCGGTGACAATAGTGTAGTTTTGCCAAATCTAACAAGGGCATGTGCGTCCATTTACAATGAGAGGACCTGGTGGTTAATTTTGAAAATTCTTGTCCTAGGTAATCCTTTTTGTTAGGGTGAGGGATGATTTAGTAATTGCCTCATTTAATTAATGGTATAAACCGTGGATTCATACATTAATTTTCTTTTAGCGGTTTATTTTTTAGAACATGAATTGACAGAATCTAAATTCATTGATTTCAATTAAAAAAAAATACTCGAAACTAAAAAAAAATGAAGGTATAATGTCAACCAACGTTGCCTATTAATTGCATATGAATGAAATTAGTCAACAAACAATGAAGAAAAACAAAAAAATCCCTAAAAACTATATTACAATACACATAGAAAAAAATCGTTTGTAACCGCTGAAATAAAAAACGGCTGAGATTGATTCTCAAAAATTGATCAAACGGCCTGAATTGTACCAAAATATTCCACCTTCTCACTCCCAGTTCTATAACTCTCCACCTTCTCCTCTCAAATATGTCTTTTAACTTTCCCTCCCTCCCCCCCCCCCTTTTATTTGAAGAGGTTGGTTATATAATGAGAGATAAATTGGGGTTGGGGTGAAGTCAGTTGAAAAGGTTTGCAAACGGTGAAAGAAGGTTGAGAGTGAAATTTAGGGGAACTGACCAGTGTCTTTCACGTGGTTTAGTACTAGTAAATATACATTCCACAAGTTGAACAATATATAATGAATATGTGCAAAAGTCAACGTCTCAGCTGGAGATGGAGTATATACTACTCCCTCCGTTTCAGACCAAGAATCCTACTTTCCCTTTTGGTCTGTCCCAGATCAAAAGTCTCTTTCCATAAATGACAAGTTTTTAAATATAATTATACCCTTATAATTTAATATACTTACAAAAAAATCATTCATTATACCCTTATAAAGTTAAAGTATTTACAAAAAAACCAATCATTAACTTACTATTCCTCCCACTCATTCTCTCTTCTATTAAAATATCAATCATTATTAACTACTATTCCCTACCCCATATTACAAAAAAAACCATTCATTATACCCTTATAAAGTTAACATATTTACAAAAAAACCAATCATTAACTACTATTTCCTATCCTACATTTAACTTTTATTCATTTTTTAAAAAATTTCTTAAGAAGCGTGAAATCCCCCCGAGAACCCTTGGTCTGGGAGGGAGGGAGTAGTAAATATACAATCCACAAGTTGAACAATAATCCCTCCGTCCCAGCCCAGTGTACACTTATTTCCCTTTTGGTCCGTTCCAGCCCGGTGTGAACTACCATAAATGGTATGTCTTTATATTCTCCCTACCCCACCCACTCATTAACTCCACTCATTCTCCACCATACAATTTATTCAACCAACCTACTATTTACTCCACTCATTCCATCTCTTCATTTTCTACCACACATTTTTATTATCTTAATAATATTTCTTAATCGGCGTGCCTTGGTCAATGGTTCACAGTTGGGTGGGACGGAGGGAGTAGTGAACATGTGCAAAAGTCAAAATCAACGTCTCAGCTGGAGATGGAGTATATACTAGTAAATATACAATCCACAAGTTGAACAATAATGAACATGTGCAAAACTCAAAGTCAACGTTTCAGCTGGAGATGGAGAGTATATCTATAGTATAAATGGCAACATGCCACATCACCATGTGAACAGTTGAATAAATAGTGTCATATGCCAAATTTCTCATTTTGCCCTCACTAAGTTGTCCCTTTCCTATTTTGCCCTTAAAAAAAAAACAAAAAAAAAAAAAAAAACAACACATGTATACTTGGACACGGTCTTGCTCTAGTACTAGTAAATATACAATCCACAAGTTGAACAATAATGAATATTATTAATGTATATTTAGCTAGCTAGCTAGCAAGCATTTCATTCCATCTCCAGAAGTCCATTTAATTTGCAGAGCCTGCAAATGGCGACCTTCCCCATTCCTCAGCAAGCTTCCACACAATCCCAACCCAACTCCAACTTCATCTTCCACGGCAACAATTACAATCCAAATCATGTTATAGACTTACAGTAATGTACTCTCACCTTCCTAATATTATCCTTACTTATTTTTATTTTTTTCGGCATCTCAATCCCAATGTTATGGTTACTGACTTAAAACAGTCGTTGAGATCCGCTTGTAACACTTGCCGTAAAAAAATTATATTTCACTTAACGTCTTCTACTATACTTTTCATACTCTTTAACGTTTATTTTTTTCTTAATCTTCTAGCATTCAGATTTAGTTACCATAACGTTGGGATGGAGGGAGTATATGTCACGAAAGATTAAGTCCGGAAAAAGCATTTCATTTATCAAGATTGTACATCACATTACCTAGTTGCGGGATCTATAAAATGTGGAAGAAGATGTGTAACGCAGCTGGGATTGTGTTTCCTTCTTTGATGTTTCCTTTTTCCTTTGGGTTTCTTATTTCCTTATTTGATGTTTCCTTTTTCCTTTGGGTTTCTTATTTCCTTATTTGATGTTTCCTTTTGACTACAACTCTTTTGTAATCTCATATAAATCCTTCCTCCATGTGAGAAGAATAACAAGAGAAATTATTATCCCAATTTAAATTTCTACATGGTATCAGAGCTAACATACACAAGCTTTTGATAGATGGCGGAACAAGCACCACCGGCCGGTGGTGGTGATGGAAGACCTCCTCCGATTTTGAAGATTGAATACAACTCTCCTTTCTACCTAGGTCCCCAAGATCGACCTGGTGATTTCATAACTCCTACTCGCTTCCGTGGTGATAACTATGATGATTGGGTTTGGCGATATACGAGACCGCTCTTGAGGCTAGACGCAAATTCGGCTTCTTGGATGGATCTATTCCATCCGCCGTTTCTCCTTGCACCGAGTTAGATTGGAATACTATTCATGCTATGTTGGTATCATGGCTCATGAACACTTATTGATCCCGAGGAGTTAAGAGCACGCTTGCCCAAGTATAGGGATGCTAGGCGTTTGTGGGATTCTCTCAAATCTCGATATGCGTTGGTGGATGGACCTCGCATTCAACAAGCGAAGATGTCAATAGCACGATGTGAGCGAGACCAAGACCATGCACATTCTTTGTGTATTTCGGTAAGTTGGTCGGATTATGGGAATCTCTGCACAATTACGAGCCGCTTATAGATTGTTCTTCTTTGCGACAAGCTGCATGGACAGAAGCACGCGGCACGAAGGGAGACCGGCAAGCTTCATGAATTTCTTATGGGTTTAAATTCTGAATACTATGCCTCTCTTCGTACTAACCTCTTGTCTCGGGATCCCTTGCCCACTCTTGATCGAGCTTACCAATTGATAGCATAGGTTTGAACGAGTGCGACTTGCTAAACCAATTCTTGATGAACCTCCGGATGCGGTTGGCTTTTCCCTCAAACCAGGTGGTCTCGTGGTCGTGACAAGCCAGATAAATCCCACCTTACATGTTCACATTGTCGAGAAAAAGGGCCATGATGTCTCTTCTTGCTTTGAGCTTGTCGGTTATCCGAGAATGGTGGGGAGACGGTAGCAAAACAAGTGCTCGTGGTGGCGGTCGTCCTCAACAAGGTCGAGGAGAGGAGTTGCGCGGACCAACTCGGTTGCCCGAGTTGGTGCCGCCCAGTCGGCATGGGCTGCCGGATCCGCCCAAGCCGGTTTTTCATCCTTGTTCTGCGAGAACAATGGAATGCTTTGGCCGGCCTAGTTGGTAACACTCGTATTCCGGATAATCGCCTTCGTAGTACGTCCGAGACATCTTCTTGGATCATTGATACGGGAGCATCCAATCATGTGACCAGGAAACGCCGCTTGTCTCTTTGATTCATACTCTATACAAGCTTGCCTGTCAAGCTTCCTAACGGCACCTCTGTGTTTGCACATATTGAGGGTTACGTTGCTGACAGACACCCTTGTTCTTCATCATGTTCTTTATATACCAAATTTAAAGCTGAGTCTTCTCTCTCGTTTCTCAATTATTTGATGATGTTCATTGCCTTTGTCCATTTTAATGCTTCTATGTGTGCTATACGAGGACCGGTCGAGGAACTGATTGGAACGGGTGTTAGGCGGGATGGACTATACTACTTCGGAGGCGCACCTACGCTTGTCACGTTTACGTCAACAATGCATACGCTTTGCTCGAGTTGTGGCATAATCGTATGGGGCATCCTTACGAAAAAGTAGTAAAACTTCTTCCTCCGGTCTCTCATTTGTCGGGTAGTCTTCATCAACCTTGCGACGTTTGTTTTCGTGCTAAACATTCTAGAGATAGCTTTCCTATTAGTGAGTATAAATCTACTAGAGTTTTTGAGAAAGTTCACTGTGACTTGTGGGGTCCTTACACCCATGTTTCCTCTTGTGGTGCCCGTTATTTTTTGACTTTGGTAGATGATTATTCATGTGCTGTTTGGATTTATTTACTAGTTGATAAAACGGAAGTTTTTCGCATGTTTATGGCCTTTGTTGCAATGGTGGATCGACAGTTTTCTCAAAAAATCAAAATTGTTCAATCTGATAATGGCACTGAGTTTAACTCCCTGTTTGATTATTTTCTTTCCACCGGCATTCTTTTTCAAACATCATGTGTTGGCACCCCTCAACAAAGTGGGCGTGTCGAACGTAAACACCGTCATATTTTGAACATAGCTAGAGCCTTGAGGTTTCAGGCTCACCTTCCCATTTACTTTTGGGGCAAAGCGGTCCTTACCGCTGCTCATTTGATTAATCGAACCCCTTCCCCATTGTTGGATAACAAAACTCCCTACGATATCTTGTTTGGCAAAAACCCCTTTTATGATTCTCTTCGAGTTTTTGGTTCGATGTGTTATGCTCATAATCGCCAGGCTAGGGGTGACAAATTTGCTAGTCGCGATCGTAAATGCATCTTCGTGGGGTATCCTCTTGGTAAAAAGGGATGGAAGGTTTGTTTGATCTTGAGACCAAGAAATTTTTCGTCTCTCGTGATGTCAAGTTCTTTGAGGCTTGTGTTTCCATACGGCGATTCTACTACTTTGTTCCTCATATCCAAGATTACGTTGATGTTCTTGCTTTGAGGAAGAAGCTTTTGGTCACATTGATTTTCCTATTGAAGAAGACTCCATTGCTCATACATTGTTCGGGCTGCGGCTCGAGCCCGCTCCTCTATCCGTTGTACGGGAAGAGGTTGCTCCGGCTCCCATTGATCCGGCTCCTCCGGCTCCCACTGCTCCCTCTGCATCAACGTCGGTCTCTTCGATGACTCGGATCCGATCTTTTAGGGAGGGGTATGAGACGAGAAATTGCCTTCGTTCGTCTTCGCGATTTTGTGGCCCTTACTACATCTTCTAGTCCATCTCCCGCCTCTCCGTCTTCAATCGGTTCCTCGGGTACTCCCTATCCTATAGCTCACTATATAAAGCGTGATCGGTTTTCTGCGAAATATCGTACCTTTCTTGCGGCTCTTACGGTGGCTAAAGAGCCGACTTCCTTTCGTGAAGCCATGGCTCATGATGGCTTGAAACAATCAATGCAAGAGGAAATTCGTGCCTTGGAGGATAATGGCACATGGTCCATGGTGTCTCTGCCTCCTGGCAAACGGGCTCTAGGATGTCAATGGGTCTATAAGATCAAGTACAATTCGACGGAGCGGTTGGCCTATTGAAATCTCGGCTAGTTGTTCTTGGCAATCATCAGAAAGAAGGCATCGACTACACAGAAACTTTTGCTCCTATGGCTAAAATGGTCAATGTTCGGGCTTTCCTTGCTATTGCTGCTTCCAAGAATTGGGAGCTTCATCAGATGGACGTTCACAATGCCTTCTTGCATGGCGACTTAGCAGAAGAAGTTTATATGAAACCCCCTCCGGGCTTTGCGGCACCGAACACCAACACGGTTTGTCGTCTTCATAAGTCCCTATATGGTCTGAAGCAAGCCCCTCGTTGTTGGTTCGCCAAGTTGTTGACTTCCTTGAAGACTTATGGCTTCCTCCGGTCCTACTCGACTACTCTCTGTTTACCTTCACCAAAGGTGCCATCCGAGATAAATGTGCTTGTGTATGTTGACGATCTCATCATAGCCGGGAACGATTCCATTGCCTTGCTATCCTTCAAAAAGTACTGTGTGAGTGCTTCAAAATGAAGGATCTCGGGTCTACGAAATACTTTCTTGGCATTGAGGTTGCTCGCAATCCCGATGGCCTGTTTACGTGCCAACGAAAGTATACATTGGATATTATTTACGAGGCCGGTTTACTAGGTTCGAAGCCCTCTAGCTTCCCCATTGAACCTAACCATAAGCTTGGTGTTGCTACCGGTGCTATCTTGGAAGATCCAGGAACGCTATCGACGCCTAGTTGGGCGACTCATTTACTTGGCGTAACTCGGCCGGATCTTGCATATTCGGTCCACATCCTTTCTCGGTTCATGAATGAACCTCGTTCCGAGCATTGGGAGGCTGCTCTACGGGTGGTTCGATATCTCAAAGGCACGCCAAGGGGCAAAGGCATTCTTTTGCGCACCGACGGCGATCTCACTCTTCAAGGATGGTGTGACTCGGACGGGCTGCATGCCCCATTTCTCGTCGTTCTCTTACCGGGTGGCTCGTTTTCTCGGGCATTCTCCCATATCTTGGAAGACTAAGAAACAACCTCGTTTCTCGTTCTTCCGCTGAGGCTGAATACCGCGCCATGGCAGCTCTTACATGCGAGCTTAAATGGCTGAAGGGTTTATTGTTGAGCATGGGTGTCCATCATCCCAAGGCTATTCCCATTTTCTGTGACAGTGAATCGGCTCTTCACATTGCCAAGAATCCTGTTTATCATGAGCGCACCAAGCATATTGAGGTAGATTGTCATTTTGTCCGTGACGCTATCTGATGTAATTAGAATGAACGCAGCGGAATAATTAAATTAAAAATAAGTAACCGGAATAGGCAAACAACCGAATAAACGTAATTGTTTGACCTAGATCGAATCCACGAGCTAGGGTTTGACAAGAACAACACCAAGTTGATGAGATTCTTGAAAATATGAAGAAATCAGCCCCAAAAGGGATTCAAACTTCAAACAAGTCAATGGAGACTTCACAATTGCAAGCAATCAATTAAAATTCAATAATTTTAAAAGTATCCTAAAACAAATAATGAAAGAGAGTATAAATACTCTAGTCAAAACCCTAAACTACTTGGAAAAGGAAAATAAAAGAGTCCTAATTTAAAACACTTCAAAAAGGAAACAAAATAATCGTCAAACAGGAATTTAAAATCAATCCGGAATCTGAAATCTCGTCTAGCACGACTCGTGCTTCACCTCACGAGTCGTGAACTCCCTCCTCAGTCGTAGCACGAAGCGTGAAGTTTGGACCACTCGTGCAGTAAGCCAGCACGACTCGTGCAAGGGGTCACGAGTCGTGCCCCTCGTTCAGCTTTGTCGCGCGACGTACATGGCTCTCCTCCCAGGTTTGTCGCAGCTTTGTCTTGGGATACATCATACACCCCCACTTCAAAAGAATTCGTCCCTGAATTCTTGCCTGTATAAGAAGAACATGGTTTAGCAGTTTTAGACCCTCCATTGTTGACCTTCCGCCCCGACCTCCCCTTGATCAACCCTTTAGGCTTTCGTGTACCCGAAAATAAATTTGGGGGAACACAAATAGATATAATACCCTTACCCACACCATCACGAACATTCATCCTCGTATCAAGGAATGGGGAGAGAGTAAAGCGAACACCATCCTTCACAAAACTAACTATATTCGTACGACCACAATGCAATGAACCAATGTCAAAGTGCCACGGTCGACCAAGCAACAACTGACAAGCACTCATATCAACTATGTCACAAGTAATCGTATCCTTATAACTACCAATTGAAAAAGGAACGACACATTGATGAGTTACCTTAATTGTGCCCGTAGCATTAATCCAACCAACAACGTAGGGTGCGGGGTGTTTCGTTGCTTCAAGCTTGAGCCTATTCACCAATCCCCTTGCCACCAAGTTTGTACTACTTCCACTATCAATAATAACATTGGCCACCACACCATGAACCATCCCCTTCATACGAAAAATATTGTGCCTTTCAAAATCAGCCACCACATTGTCCACCACAGTAGGAGGAGTGGACACAACCTTGCGAACCACAAAAGACTCATGAACGTCACCCTCATCCTCATCATCTCCATTAGGATCAACATGAACAATCGGACAACCATCCTCCTCATCACACTCATCACGATCAACCAAATTAACCCCCTTCCGACCATTAGGACAATTACTAGAATTATGCCCCGGTTGTTGACACCTATAGCATTTATTACCAAACGTTTTAGCATAGGGATTAGTAGTTTGTTGCGTACCATTATGAGTAGTCGTCTGACGAACCGGCTGAGTCTTAGCCGCAACTGGAGTTGGTGTCTTATCATCACTATTCTTAGAACCAGAAACTGGAGGTTTTTCATGACCTACTACCTTATTCAAACCTGAAGTTTGGTTCGTGTTACCCGAAAATTGGTCAAGATTGCTCATAGTAGAAGACCCCCCAAATCGTGGAGATGGAGTAGAAGCAAGCTGTCGTTCCACTTTCTTGGCCCTTGAAATAACGTCTGCTAGAGAATGGGAAGTAACCAATTCGACTTGATTACGAATAGCAACCCGAAGACCATTAATAAATCTCGCCACTGTTTGTCTTGCATTCAAACACATCAGCCGCTTGGGAATAGAAATCCCTAGAATACTCCTCAATTGTGTGACTCCCTTGGGAACAAGACAAAAACTTCAAATATAATTGTTGCTCGTGATCATCAGGAAGAAATTGCTTTCGTAACTCAAATCTCATATTTTCCCATCGATCGATTGGTCGACGACCATCTCTAACTCGTTGCCTATTCAAAGTATCCCACCAAGCAGATGCACCACCACGTAATTTGTAAGCAACGTATGGGACCTTCCTGTCTTCCTCAACACGCATCAAGTCAAAGAATTTTTCAACCTCCCGTAACCAATCTGTAAAATCTTCAATACCCAACTCACCTGAAAAAGAAGGAATATCTGCACGAATTTTTGGTCGTTGGTCGACGGGCCGATCATCCTCTCTTCGTCTGTCATCCCGAAATCCTCCAGCCGGCCGACGGTTGTTGTCCTCCTCCGGATCATCTCGACGTCGTCTATCCCCATCGCCAACTTGTAATCTTCCCATCGTAGCTATGAGATCCTCATGTCGGGTTGCACTTTCAGCCACAAATCGTTGTAAAGTATTGTTTAAGGTGGTATTTGATGCGACCAATTGTTGGAGAAGTAATTGTAAATCGTTGTTTCCTTGATTTTCAGCCATGATAATCCTTGGATCGTCCTTTAACTGATACCAACTGATGTAATTAGAATGAACGCAGCGGAATAATTAAATTAAAAATAAGTAACCGGAATAGGCAAACAACCGAATAAACGTAATTGTTTGACCTAGATCGAATCCACGAGCTAGGGTTTGACAAGAACAACACCAAGTTGATGAGATTCTTGAAAATATGAAGAAATCAGCCCCAAAAGGGATTCAAACTTCAAACAAGTCAATGGAGACTTCACAATTGCAAGCAATCAATTAAAATTCAATAATTTTAAAAGTATGCTAAAACAAATAATGAAAGAGAGTATAAATACTCTAGTCAAAACCCTAAACTACTTGGAAAAGGAAAATAAAAGAGTCCTAATTTAAAACACTTCAAAAAGGAAACAAAATAATCGTCAAACAGGAATTTAAAATCAATCCGGAATCTGAAATCTCGTCTAGCACGACTCGTGCTTCACCTCACGAGTCGTGAACTCCCTCCTCAGTCGTAGCACGAAGCGTGAAGTTTGGACCACTCGTGCAGTAATCCAGCACGACTCGTGCAAGGGGTCACGAGTCGTGCCCCTCGTTCAGCTTTGTCGCGCGACGTACATGGCTCTCCTCCCAGGTTTGTCGCAGCTTTGTCTTGGGATACATCACTATCTCCAATGGTCTTATTGCCCCTTCTTATGTTCCAACGAAGACTCAGTTAGCTGACATATTTACTAAAGCTCTCGGGAAGCAACAGTTTGATGTTTTACTTAGCAAGTTGGGCATTCTTGATCCTCACGCTCCAACTTGAGGGAGGGTGTAACGCAGCTGGGATTGTGTTTCCTTCTTTGATGTTTCCTTTTTCCTTTGGGTTTCTTATTTCCTTATTTGATGTTTCCTTTTTCCTTTGGGTTTCTTATTTCCTTATTTGATGTTTCCTTTTGACTACAACTCTTTTGTAATCTCATATAAATCCTTCCTCCATGTGAGAAGAATAACAAGAGAAATTATTATCCCAATTTAAATTTCTACAAGATGAGAAAATAGCCACATTCATTTTGTAACTTGTTCACTTCTGAAAGTACCAATTCGATTATGGCGACTACCTCAGGGAGCCAAAAAAGCGATCTTGGTCACCAAGGTAAACAACATTCTAGTTCGGAGATAGGCATGGCCGATGAAGGGAGTCACAAAATCCATCTTAGTCATCGACGTAATCAAAGTTCTAGTTTTGAGTTGACAGACGAACGAGCTCAAGGTAACCTTTTTACTTAATAAAAAAAAGAAGGATAAAACACATAATTTTATTGCTGAAGTTTTGGTCGATTTCAAATGTACTCATTAGCAAATTTTATTTTTTGATTTTCATCAGTTTACTACCTAATAATGTTAAATGTCATAAACTTGTCAACAGTTTTATAAAAAACTTAATGAAATCATTAAACATATAACGAAAGTTAATTATACGGCCTCGCTCATGTGAGCAGCCTCAGTCACACTTAGGTTGTGTTTGATAACAACAATCACCAACAAACACTTAATGCTTATTCTTAAATGGTTTTTTTTAGTGCAACTACTTCAAAATAATGTTGGATCCTTGACTTGAATTGTAATAACCATCTCATATTTCTCTCACTGAATATTCTCACTTAACGAATAAGAGCACTAAACATGAAGATTGAAAATGACTTGTTTACAATGACTCGAGTTTTCTAAAATTCCATTTATCAACAAGCATGCATTAAATGACTATTGAGGCTTGTTACCATCGAACACAAGTTTTGAATGATGAACATTTCAAATTGTTTAGTATATATGTGGGTGCTTGTGACTTATATGACTTAAGGTTGTCCAGAAGAAGGCAAGGGACTTTACCTTCGTTACTACCTTCCCTTGCACCAAGCTGCAAGGGAAGGCGATTGGGCAAAGGCAAAAGAGTTCATTGACCGGGACCCGGATGCACTCACCGCCAACATCTCAATCACCAAAGGTACTGCCTTACACGTTGCAGCCCGTTACGGGCAATCGCAATTCGTGGAGAAATTGGTGGAGATCATGACAATAGATAATCTAGCAATGCAAGACCGCAAAGGTTATACAGTCCTCCACCTTATAGCTACGAGCGGAACAGTCAATGCTGCCAAAGCATTAGTGGAGAAGAACTCATTTCTGACACAAATCGTTAGCAAGATTGGTCTCACGCCACTCGAGTTTCTTTGCCTGAGGATGTCTTTGATATCATCGAGAGAAAGGGAAATGTTGTGGTACCTTTGTCGGGTCACCAGAGATGAGGAGCCTTGCGTTTGCTTCTCAAAGCATTCTTCGCCTCCTATGTTCATCTTGAATCTACTTGCTTCAGGTCACTTTGGTAAGACTCTAAAATAGTGATTTCCTAGTATTCGTACAAAATTTAATTTATGATTATTTTCGTTGGGTGGATGCATTAGTCTTATGCGATCATACCTTTCTAGTGTTCCGTTGTATTATCTGCTCGAGTATAATTTGAACAATAAATTTAGGTTCATTTAATTATCGTAATGAAAGTTTAAAATTTGTTATTGATACAGTGTTATAAATACTATCAATAACAACATTTTTGATGTTCATTAGGATAATTAATTAAATTTAAATTTATTGCTCAAAGTACCTTTGTGTTAACAACGAAAAAAGTAGGAATATCATTTCAAGACGGAGGGAGTAGCATACTAGAGAACTTGAATTCGAGCATGGGATTATCTGTGGCCATAAGTGACAAATGGTTTGAAGAAATTGAATTGGAGCCGCTCCAGTCCAGACAGGAAACCGATGCAGCCGCTTGACCGCTGCATTGGAGCAGTCAGTCGCGATTTTGCCACATTGGCCTTTTTTAGTATTTGGCAGTAGAGATTTAATTGATAAATGTGGGACTTCAAACCTTTGATCTCAACTGCACAACGAATAATGAACATCCATGTAGGGACGACAGAGGGATTATGTAATAATCAATAGACAAAATTGAATAAGTTGTTTTTGGTTTGCAGATGTTTGCCTGTATCTCCTCCAACGGCATCGTGAATTGGCAAAAGTTTTGGTCACACATGGAGGCGTCGAACAGCTCTGCGCGGCTGCCCCTGATTTTCCAAGTTGCACTAAACTTGGCTTCTTTCAAACCTTGCTATACAAAAGTAATAAATCTTCCTTTTACTGCATTTATACTTATTTATATTTTGTTATCTGAATATGATTGTCCCTTATTATAAAGATTTTGCCCGAAAATAAATGTCTCATTCTTTTTAATGAAATTATTGTAGGTTTTCTACTACTATCTTCGTCCCATACTAATTGTCGCACTTTCTTATGTATAGTCTATATAGTTAGTTTGGCCCTGCCTATATAGCTGCGGCCGAGCCAGGAACTTTATGAAGGGGGGCATTATGAAATTTGCACTAACTAAAAGGGGTTCAAAATAATTATTGTTTATAGGGGCATTTTGCAATAAAACCCCTAAGTTTAATAATATTTTACAGAATTGCACCAATAATATATTTATTTTTTTAATAAAATGGGGGCAACTGCCCCCATTAGCTTGGCTATGGCTTCGCCCTTGTAATATAGTTAGTCTGCCCCTGGATTCCCCCGGAAATAGAATTAGTTGCTGTGTTACTATATTTTGTTTTTTGAATTTTTTAAAACAATCTATTTGCCTGATATTGAATGCTCTCTTTTTTTCTATTGAGGGGACAGTTATTCCATTGAGACTTGTCTATGAGCAAAAACTGGTTAGAGGAGACGTCGAAGATCCAGCACTGCCTTGTATACAATTTGACTTCGATTTGAATGCCAAACAGATTGGAGAATTGTCATTTACAATGCAATCGACGACACTTTCTCAAGGTTTGCAGTCAAAATTCTCTTTATCCATATCACATATCCCTCCTGCCAAGGAGGGAAGGGGGGTATACACTGACCATCTTAGGCTAACATCAAGAAATTAGGCATATGGCTTTCTATACGGGATGTCTTGCTCACACTCTTGTTCATTCGTTGTTCCCGGTACCAGTCCTTGAGTTTTCACTTTCCGTGTTACCGGTTCTCCATTTTCTATGTTTTTGAACTCGTTTTTTATTTTATTTTTTCAAACTATAATGTCGTCCCACTGCTCTAAAATTGCAGTACATGATAAGGACATTCCGCGTTCATGTATATGTGTTACTAAAATTGCATAAAACTATATTTTTAAATTTCCATTAAAAATATAATAAGTAAATACTCATTTGAGATGAAAAGATATAGAGTAGTGTAAAGAAGTTCTATATATATATTGTCCATTCTCTTATAACAACTGTATTAAGATGTGAGTTGTTTTGTTTCAGGGCATAAAAGGGGTACCTGCAGAATGGTTTGTGAAGCTTTCACTGAGCTACTAAGTACGTACTACCTTCTCCGTCCCAAAATGGGTGTCCATTTTTCTTCTTGATCATACTATTTCCTTACCCCCACCCCAAGTTCATCTAGTACTCTCTCTGTCCCTACTACTTGTCCATTTCCAAGAAATCTTGTCACAAAATGAATGTCCCGTAAAAAAAACTGTCCCTTCAATATTTGTTTACAATTTTTTTTCGCCATTCATTTTATACTTGCAAAACTAATTGTTTAGAATGTGGATAACAAGAATATTTATGTATCTTTGCTATTAAATTTCATAAGAAGTAATCATTTTCGGTCTGTCCCCTAAATGAAATTTAGAGGTTCATTGGGACGGAGGGAGTAATAGAATTATATTTTCGTGTCAATGTTGTCATAATCCGTGAGGGTTTAATTTTCAGTTGCAATTCCCAGCATAAAGAAAGTCTACGGCATTAAACTCAAGCACAAATATTCCATTGCACTGCTGCACTATATCTGTCAACTCATGCTACAACAAAACGAAAACGATATCCACAACTTCTTCATACGTGATTATACCATTAACAGTGCAGTCAGGAACGGAATAGTTGAAATTGTTGCGGTATTCCTTAGATATTTCCCTGACTTGATGATGTACCACCGTCATGATAATTTATTGCACGAGGCAGTTAAGAGCCGGAGGGAAAAGATTTTCAATCTCTTGATGGAACTGAGTGCACCTACGGCTTCATTTGTTATTAAGGAACTTAAGGAAAAAGAGAATATTTTGCATTTGGCAGCAAAATTGGCTCCTTCCCCGCAACTTAATTCCGTTTCAGGTCCTGCTCTTCAAATGCAGAGAGAATTGCAGTGGTTCAAGGTACACATGTATTCATCTCCGTCCCTAAATCAATATCTATCTTGAGTGAATTCAATTTTTTTGCATTCAAATTCAAATTACTCAAAGCTTATTACTCCCTCCGTCCCAAAATGATCTTTCATAATTTTTTGATTGTTAGTATGAAAGTAGTTTGAGTAATACTTTTAGATTAATTTAATTGTCCTAATGAAAATTTAAAACTAGCTATTGATACATTATTGAAAACTATCAAGAACATTTTTTAAACATTTTTTTTAAGAATTTGGAGCACACATAGAAGTATGAATGGGATTCCCTTTTATATATGTTAAACAAAGGCAACAATCATGCATGATTTCTAATATAGAGAAGTCAACGATGTGATTATGCATGATTTCTTTCATTTTTAGATGTTCATTATGATAATTAAATTAATCAAAAATTATTGTTCAAACTACCTTTGTACTTGAAAGGCCCTTGCTTGGTATGCAGATGATCAGACAGCTATGGTATTGGCTTAGCTGTCAGATGATAGTTTGAATTGTGCAGCGGAATAAAAGATGTTTGAAATAATGATAGGACAACAAACACAAAGAGATAATGCAAGTGTGTGAATGTGATTGCAAAAATGTAATAACACAGAGAATTTAAAGTGGTTCAGAGTTCACTCCTCCTACATCCACCCTCACTGTCAAACTTGACAAGTGAGATCAATTTTATTATAATCTTTAATCAACAAAAATTACAAATGATTGATTTAGGCAAGTTCCTTGAACTTCCTCTTCCTAATTAGTACAGTCAACTAGGGATACACTTAAAGTACAGTCTTAAGTGCTTTTACAACTTGAAGTACAGTCTCAAGATTTTACAAACTAACTAATACACTCAAAGTACAGTCTTGAGTGATTACAAACTGATCTTACACCTAAAGTACAGTCTTAGGTTTTTTGGGGTTTGTGAATTAACACACTGGGGTTGTTTTTGTTGGTGAAGAGGTTTAGGGGTGAAGGTTTTGGTTTGGAACAGGGTTTTTAAAGGTGAGGATTGGTGTGTGTGTGTGTGGATTACAGGAGGTGTGTGTGGGTGTTTGGAAAGGGTTTTTGACTGGGAAAATGAGTATTTTTCAGTGATTTTGTTAGAGGAAGAGATCCTCTATTTATACCCTTCAATGTAGCCGTTGGAATATGATCATTTGTTGCTGCATTAATGAGCTTTGATGGTCTTTGTCCCACTTGTCCACATGCGGGTCTTCATGAGCCGTCTTGGTGTGAGCTTGAACTGAGAGCTTCTAGAAGGTCTTCGGTGGTCTTCATTGGTCTTCATTGATGGACTTGATAGCTTGTGAAGATCCGGGATCTAACATGGTTGAGTTTGTGGTAACAAGGTGTGAGGCGAGGAGATGAGTCTCGAGACTGTCATAGCCCGGATCATGGCAATGCTTAGCTATCGAGAGAGGATCTCTAATAAGGACCGAGATGCACTTGATGATCTTGATGACTTAGAGAGTGACTATGATTCATGTTTTTGATTGATTGTAAACATTGTATAAGGAGGAATCATAGGCTGTCGAGACTCATAAATTTGTCAAAGAGAAGAATTATGACAGATAACATCTTTTGATATAAACCCTGTTCTATATATATATTCCTTTATCAAAACCAACTAACTAAGACATTGATCAAAGTTAGGTCCTAACAATTTCCCCCTTTTTGGTAAAGGAAGATTTATTTAGAACAAGTTTTCACGGTTGATAAGAGAAATAATAAAAGAAGTAATCCAAGGAATCATATCGGGCGAGAGGTAAACAAAATGAGATTGAATACTTGGAATTAATCTCGGGATGAGAAGAGTTCACAAAATCTTGTCATACAACCGAGGCAAACAAAACATATTGTTTTTAACCAAAAAAAAATGTTCCATAACAAATACAATTATTCATCGGCCAATTGATCATAGAATTCATCTCTTTCTTGTCCAGTGATAGAATCGATTTCTTTCATCCTCTAGCTCTCTTCTCATTTCAGGCTCAACTCCTCTGTAGAAGAACTCATTGTTCCATTCCCAGGACATCCTTTCATCATACTTGAAGAATTTGTCTTCCTTTGACTTCAGTTGAGATCTTCTAAGGGGCATCGATCATTTCGATTCTCATGGTGCCCCACAAATGTTTCTTCTTGTTCTGGTTTTCTTGCTCGCATGGGCACACCGGGGTTGATCTGGTTGTGGCCGGCGATGCTTGAGCATGAGTGAATTGAATTGAGGAGGATTGGAAGCGTAGGGGATGGAAATCTTGTTGGAGAGTCTTGATCGGGGCTTGAGGGAGCATCATTATCACTATCAATATCATAGTTTGTCGAGTCCGAGGAAAGATCAATAATAGTTCGGCTCTGCTTTGGTAACCGACAAAGAATGGAAGATGCGAATTCTTTGATCTCAGGAATAGAGACCAAGTTTTTGAAATGAGAGTTTTCATTGGGTGAAGTGAAGTTAATAGGATCTACAGTGATGAAGGGTGAGAGGTATGGCTCAATTCCTGGATTAAGAGTTGGGGAAAAGATGTTGACAGTTTTGCTTAATAAAAGCATAATGGCACAATTTTGTTCAAACAGTGAAAGGAAAAGTGTTTTTGCAAGGTCAATGCACAGGGTGAAGACTAAACCCTTTGGCATATACAAGCAAGAATTGAGTGATGGAGAGATGAGTTAGCTGAAAAGAATTTCCCAATCAAGAAGAGTATTGGGAGTGATGAACTTTGGGAAGGATGGGATTTGATGAACAAAGTTGGAGGTGGATGAGGTTCTTGACAGTTGCCATTTTTCATATGCAAAGAACACTAACCTGCAAGGTTTCTTGCTACAACAATCAACCCATTTCTTGGCAGTTCCCTTAATTTTGGATAGGTGAAGGGATTTGCTATTTCGGGATGTGAGTTACATGGGGTAACCTTGTCCTTCTTTGCTTTGATGGAAGACATAGAGAAATCAATTCCATGACTAAGCATCCAAGGTTCCCTTTTGGGAAGGAAGGATTGATTTGGATTTGGAGGAATAGAATGACTTGGAGAACTGTGAGGACCGTTAGGAATGGGATCACTGTCAGGATATGTCTTGACCTTGTCCGGCCCGGTATTGGACTTTGTGGAGAGGCTTCAAAAGGTTCATTTTCGGGAATTGGAGAAGGTGGCTTGGAAGGTGCGAGAGGATTGGGTTGAAACGGTTGGGATTGGCTCAGAGGTTTGGCCAAGACTTTGATTTAGAGACACGGGAAGTGAATTGAGATTTGAGGAGATTCAAGGCTGCCCTTACTTCACTTTTTGCCAACCTTTTCTCAAGGATAGCTATTATAGCTTCCTCATTTTCTGAGTTCCATCAAGCTCAAGACCTTTGCAAGCATTCACAATTGAGTCTCCTTTTGAGACCAGAATGGGATTAATCTCAACTCCAACCTTCTTGAGATTTTGAATGACCTTAGAAGTATTATCAAGATTCCCTTTCGGTTTCAACGGTTGGGGCGGGATCATTCACGGAGTTCGGTCTCGGGAATGGAAGGAAAGGGATGGCTATCTACATTCATGTCACCTTGGGGTTTCTAGATGACTCACACTGGTCCACTTCTTTTACTGCATTAACCTAAGCTGAGTTCATCTAGGGCCACTACAGATTCTTCCTCACTCGAAAGTCCTTAAGATACAAAAGAACGGCCTTTTCGGTGTCGGGGTTCCCATCCAACTCAATAGCCTCAATTGCTCTCGGGATTTTAGCTAGCTGTTGAGGTTGGGTAGAGGGGATATTCTCATCGGTGTTCCCCGCTTAAAGGTTGCTTATCTAAGGGTTCTTTGAGATTGAGGATAGCTTCAATGGCTGATTGATGTCTGTTTGGGTGTGGATTTTGGGGAAATGGAAGGGGTAGATATCTTGGTTTTCTTTGATTTGGGGGCTTTCTTCTCAAGTTTTCTTTTCTTTGGTAATGATTTAGAAGGAATGGTTAAGGAAGATTGTACCTTTGATCCGGTATTTGTGTTGGAGGGGATAATTTGTCATCGATGTTGCTTTCCTTTGTGAAGGGTTTTGGATAGGGCAAGAGCTGCCTGAAGCTCTTGAGAATCTATGTTAGCATCACCAGCATCATTTTGATTCATAGTGTCAACCTCATGGCCATCAACATCACCTCTTTCTTCAGCATTCATAGCATGGTCTCGAGAGATGGTTCCTTCACTGTCAGCTATCAGCTCATCCTTGCTTTTGCTCTTTTTACTAGGAGATACCACAGTCCTTTTCAGCACTCCAGTTTTCTTGACATTTGTCTTCACTCCTCTTTTCATTCTTCTACTAGTAGCCAAAGCTATCAAATCTTTCCAATGATTAAGCTTTATCCTTGTTTCTTCAAGCATTTTCTCTTGGGCTTCTCTGAAACTTTCAAGGCTCATATCCCCAGCCTTCATAACAATTCCCTTCTTTTGTTTCAATGAAAAGGTTCTTTCATTGAAACATCTTGTTTCTGATGCCTTTACCGTCTTCACCATTTCTTGGATAGAGCGGAGTTTGAGCTTTGGAATTAGAACTTCAAGGATTCCACTCATGAATCTGAAGTTGTTCATCCTTCCACCTTGCTTCTTGAATTTGAGAGTAGAGGATGAGACAGCAAGTTGGAAATTATGGAGGAGGACAATGCACCAATTTGTATCCTTGGTCATCAGGCTGAGCATCTGCTTCCACTCATTTGATCCCATTTGGTCAAATGAGGATTGTTTGCCATCAATGGCTTTGTTGACCACATCCATCAATGTTGACTTGAAGATATCATCTTTGTTATTCACCATAGCTTTGTCTTGAACAGCTTTGAAGTCAAGCATTTTAAGACCAAGAAATTTTTCAAATACAGCCTTTTAATCTTTACGATCCTCTATCCCATATATTTTTCACAGCATCTGCCTTATTTGGGATTCCATAGACATCACTAACCATATCTTGAGTGATAGTTATCTCTACATTTTCTATGGTGGCAGTTATTGAATTATCTTCATTGTTTCTTCTTCCTACCAAATAAATTTCTCTGCAGAGTTCTTCATAAATTGGGGGTTTAGCTCCCATAAAATCAAGTAATTCATTTACCTCAAGCAGCTTCTTTGATGAGGATTCCAACTTCAGAGTCATAGAAGTTGGGTTTGATGAAGTAGCCATGAGCATCCGGGTACATTGCTTTTGGGTCCGACATTGATGCTTTGAAAAGAATTAGGGTTGGAGAAATACGATTGTAGATGGGAGAGGGAAAGAGAAGAAATTTAAACTGAGGGTTTAAGGAAAAAGGAATTTTGGTGATTGCGAAAGAGAGAGAGAGATAAATGATGAGTGGTACGTGGGTTTTAATGAGCATTGGGGTTACAAAGTTAAGTAACTGTTCATATGAGCAGTGGTTTTTACCCTTCCCATGTTGAGACATTTATTCCCACAAAACACAAGAAGAACATTCTCCTTTTCAAGGAGATTTGCAGTGGAAGAGGCGGCAAAGGAAGTGACAATTGTGAGCAATTAACTCGATCAAATCACTTAAAGTATGCTTTAACCTAGCTGTTGAAAGAAATCTCTCGACGCTTAAGCTAGTTTGAATGATGATTATTTATGCGAGATAGCTAGGTGAAAATTTGCCTATAAAACAATGAAAACTTCAGAGGAAAATTATTGATTGATTTACAAACAAAAATGGGAAGATTTTCTTCAAAGTTTAATCCAAAGATTATGGCTCAAACAACTAAACAATTGGTCTTTGGGAAAAATGGTGAGGATGATTTGATGAGTGATGAGATGGAGATAGATAGAGAGGCTTTCAACATTGTTGAAAGTTCGTAGAGAGTGAATGATAAGGGAAAGAAAAAGAGAGTGAAGGTTGATGAAGATATAGAAATGAAGGAGGTAGGCGTCGAGAGAAAAGATTGACAAAGAAGGAGGGAGAAGGAATAAGACTATTTGGGAAGACAATCAAAGTTGATCAAGGAGAGTCAAGTAAGGGAAGGAGTAAGGTAGAAAGGGTATACACACCGGGGAGTTGGTAAAGCGGACGAGGCAGAGCTCGGGACGGCTAAGGAGAGAAGCTTAGCTGTCAGAAAGAAGATTGAGCAAGATAAGCTTTATACACCTGTGAGCAGGGATTCTCTTTCTCCAGGAGTTGGTTTGTTAGAAGGTAGAGGAGATAACTTTGCAGGAGTGCATATATCTCCTTCTTCAACCATCTCATACCTGTTCAACCAGGTTGTAGGTTGCTTCGCCTCCCGCAAGAGCACCTACTATGGAGAGGGTGGAGTCAAATGTTGGTCAACCATTTGCAATCACAGGGAATGGTTCTTTTTCAGGAGAATTTAGCTTTGTTACTCCAATGGAGGGATTGCTTCAGCCATATGATCCAGTTGAAGAGTGGTGGCCTAGAAGAGCAAGTCCTTCTCTCCAATATTCAGTCACTTCCATTGATCCTTTCTTGGAGAGGCATCCAGTGTGGTTGCAGAGGTACCAACAAACCTTGCAATCAACTCAGGAAGCTAGAAATGAAGGAATGAGTGCTGGTGGAGGGTCTGGGGAGACTGTGACATTTCCAAAGAATGTCTGACAGCAGAGGAGAAGGATTGAAGAGAAAAGAGTGTGTCTGAGATTTGTTTGGTTTGGAAGAAGTTTTTGTTGGGAAAGTTGAGATGAGAGAGAAGAATTTGATGGGTTGTTTGTATGTTTTTGTTGTAAGTTTTTGTTGTTTTTTTTTTGGTTTTCAAGGCTTTTGGATTGGTAGCTGTCAGTGGATGGCTTGTTAGGAATGTGTATGAGGTGATAGCTATCAGGCAGCATTGTGATAGCATTACTCTGTTTGTAATCCTCTTTTGTTTAAGAAGAACACCCCTTTTATTTTGGCATATTAATCATCCCAAGCATGGCTCTCAATAGTTCAAATCTTTTTTCATCCATGGCTTTTGTGAGAATATCAGAGACATTGTTCTCAGTGCAAACTTTTGCAAGGTTGATATTCCCTTTTTCAACATGATCTACCGATGAAATGATGCGACTTCAATGTGCTTGGTTTTTGAATGTTGGGACAGGGATTTTCTCGTCATAGCAATGGTACTTGAGTTGTCACGGAAGATGGGAATGTTTGATAATTCAATTCCAAAGTCTTGAAGTTGACTTTTAAGGTAGAGAATTTGTGAACAACATAAGCCTCGCAAAGAATGTACTCGGCCTCGGCGGTTGAGGTTGCAACCGAGGTTTGCTTTTTGCTTGACCATGAGATAATCCTTGATCCAACAAACCGGCATCCACCACTAGTGGATTTCTGTCTAGATTGCACCTGCATAGTCGTAGTCGGTGAATCCAACTAGGGAGAATGGGGATTCAGCTGGGATACCATAGGCCAAAATCGTGGGTTCCTTTGATATATCTCAAAATTCTCTTGACAGTGAGAGATGAGATTCTTTGGGATTAGCTTGAAACCTAGCACATAGACATACACTAAACATTATGTCTCGGGTCTTGAAGCATCGAGATATAGGAGAGATCCTATGTAGCTTACGTACGGTGTAGGATTTACACTTTGACCATCTTGATCGGCATGAAGCTTGGTTGTGGTTGACAAGGGAGTTTTAGCAGGGGATGCGGCTTTGCATGTCAAACTTTTTGATCATATCCCTTGAGTATTTGGCTTGGTTGATGAAGATTCCTTCCTTCATTTGCTTGACTTGAAGGCCTAGGAAGAATGTGAGCTCACCAATCATGCTCATCTCAAACTGATCCTTCATGATATCTCCAAATTCAGTGCACAAGTTCTCATTTGATGAGCCAAAGATTATGTCATCAACATAGACTTGGATGAGCAACCGATCATCTCCATATTTTTTGATAAACAAGGTGTTATCAATATGTCCTTTGGTGAATCCTTTTTCAAGAAGATATCTAGATAGGGTGTCATACCAAGCTCTAGGTGCTTGTTTAAGCCCATACAATGCTTTGTTCAGTTTGAATACATGATCAGGGGAATTTTGGATGCTCAAAACCAGGGGGTTGAGATACAAACACTTTTTCATTTAAAACTCCATTTAGAAATGCACTCTTGACATCCATCTGAAAAACTTTCATCTTCTTGAATGAAGCATAGGCAAGAAATAGCCTTATAGCTTCAAGTCTTGCAACAGGTGCAAAGGTCTCATCATAGTCAATGCCTTCTTCTTGTCTATATCCTTGAGCAACCAGTCTGGCCTTGTTTCTAATTACAACACCTTCTTCATTCATCTTGTTTCTAAAAACCCATCTTGTTCCAATCACAGTTTGATTTCTTGGTTTAGGAACAAGTTGCCATACTTTGTTTCTTTCAAACTGCTCCAGTTCTTCTTCCATGGCTTCAATCCAGTCAGCATCTTGGAGTGCTTCATTTATCTTCTTTGGTTCCACTTGGGATATGAATGCACTCATGAGAAGAGGAATGTTGTCTGGAACTGGGGTTTTATCAATTTGAAGGCTGATGTAAAGATCTTTATTGGGTGGAATGATATGGGTAATTGTGGTTTCATCATTGGTTTTGAGAGGAGAAGGAGGATTATTGGATGAAGATGGAAGGAGGTTAGAAGATGGATTAGATGAGGAATTGGGATGGCTGTCAGCTAAGGGTTGGCTGTCAGCTAAGGGCTAAGTGAGGATTTTGAGGAAGATCACCAAGGGATGACTATTTATTTGAATATTTTCTTCCTCATCCATTGGATTGAAGGTGGGAGAGATTTTGTTGACTTTGTTGGCTTGATTGGTTGTTGATGAGAGTGGGATGGTTGATGGCCGCCTGGCATAGGATGGCCGCCGATGAATTTCTTGGAACCATGTATGGAAGGTTTGATGAATCTTGTTCATGATCGAGAATAGTTGAATCAAGAATGGGGGATGATTCAGGGAGATTATCTAGATTTCCCAATCCTTCATCAAAATCACATAATTGATTATACTTTGATCATTGTTTTCATCAAAGTCAACATGAATAGATTCTTCCACAACAAGTCTTCTTTTGTTGTACACTATATAAGCTTTGCTTGTGTTAGAGTATCCAAGAAAAATTCCTTCATCACTTTTGGAGTCAAATTTGTCCAAATTGTTCTTGCCATTGTTGTGGATGAAGCATCTACTTCCAAAGCTGTGAAAGTAGGAAATGGTAGGGACTTTGTTGTTCCATAATTCATATGGAGTCTTCTTGTGAAATTTGTTGATCGGGGTTTTGTTTTGAACATACACGAAGTGGTAACGGCTTTACCCCAAAAATATTTTGGGAGATTATGTTACGACAAAGCATTGTTCTTGCCGCCTCAGAGTTGTTCTGTTTTTCCTTTCGCAACACCATTTTCTGTGGAGTTCTTGGGGCTGAAAAATTGTGATCTATGCCTTTTGAATCACAATATTCTTCCACTCCAGTGTTCTCAAATTCCTTTCCATGGTCGATCTGATCTTGATGATGGATGTCCCTTTTTGATTTTGAATTTTGTTGAATAGCTTTATCAGGGACAGACTAAGGGTGTCACTTTTGGATTCAAGAAGAATGATCCAAGTGAATCTTGTGAAATCATCAACAACAACTAGGGAGTATCTTTTTCCTCCTAAAGATCTAGTTCTTATGGGTCCAAAAAGATCCATATGAAGCGGTTCAATAGGTCTTGAGGTGTCCAACTTGGTCTTGGGTTTGAATGAGGATTTCTTTTGCTTCCCACATTGGCATGCTTTGCACGGTTTATCCTTTTGAATGGGATCTTTGGTAGACCTCGACAAGATTGGAATTTGCAAGCTTGGAAATGGTTTTGTGATTGAGGTGAGCCAATCTCTTGTGCCATAGCCATGACATATCGATTGATTGAAAGACGAAGGCGGTGAGCGAGTTGAAGTTTCCACAATCTCTAAGCTCAAGCAATAGAGATTTCCTTTTCTTGATCCAGTTAGGATGACTTTATTGTTTTTATCTTTAACAGTGCATTTGTCTTTAGTACAAACAACATGATATCCCTTGTCACGCATTTGACTAATGCCGATCAAATTGTGTTTGAGACCTTCTACATAGGATACATTTGTAAAAATGATATCTTTTGTAACAAGATTTCACGATCCTTTGACCTTAGCTTGGGAATTGTCACCAAAGGTTACATTTGGACCATTTTTAGGGGAATATTGTTGCACCAATCTTTATTGAAGGTCATATGTCTACTACAACCACTATCTAAGTACCAGAGACCTTTCCTGGATACCTGCAAAAACAAAAAATAAGATTTATGGTACCCTTTTTATTCTTTTGGGTCCAAAGGATTAGTTTTTCTTTGGAGCCCTAGCATTGTTCATTGATCCCTTATTGAAGAAGCTGGTTTAGGGTATGGTAATATGACATGATTTGCATCATGTAAGGTGTAAGAACAGTGGATTGGGAAGGATTGAAGTAGTGGTTTGGGTTCTTTGTATTGGGGTTGAAACCGAAAATTATTTGAATGGGATGACCTTGGAGAGTCATTTTGATGAGCATGGCTTCTTCCATTTGAATACCGCCATTGAGGTTTTTGTTTTTGGTGTATTTATGCTTGTTGTAGAATCTTTGTTGCCTTGGGGTTCTTTGTTGTTTGGAGGAACTTGGCCGTCTGTCATGCCTTGTCGTCCGTCAACCCCGTCGTCCGACAGGGCTTGACCGACTAGCACCTTTTTGCAGCTTGACTTCTTCCTTTATATTGGCCCCTTTTTGAACCCAAATAAACTTGCTTCCTTGAAATTTATTTGGTCCTTCCATTGATTGACTAGGGCCACCCAAGATTTCCTTTTCTTTTCCTTTGGTTTGAATGGGATAGGTTTGAGTTTGATAGCCGCGAGCTCGGGTTTTCTAGAACCATTTTTTCAATGGCCCTTTCACCGGTGGGAGGAGTGTACACTTTTTGTGTAGGATCATCGGCTCCAATCCCCTGTTTTGTCACTTGGACGCCTTTGGGTGTAGGTGAAAAGAGATAATGCTTTGCTTGACATGTTCCATGAATCTATTTTCTTTTTAAGAGCATCATTTTCTTTTTCAAGATTACAGAGTTTTTGACAATTTTCATGATTATTAGATGTCTCACTGCCGATCCATGTTTTGTTTTTCAAGCATGATGCATTGATCTCTTAGCCCTTGGCATGCTTTTTCAAGCTCGAAATGGTTTTTGTGAGGTTGTCAATGGTTGAGGATTGGGAAAGGTTCTCACTGACCAATGAAGTAAAGCTAGTTTTTTGTTTTTTGGTTTGAATTAAAAGAGTGCAAACTAATTGTTTAAAACCATCAATATTTAAAGAGTTAAAATCATGTACCTCTTTTAGTTCATCGAAGCGGCAAGTGCTTCCATCTCTTCCTCATTGTCGATTCTTCATCATCTTCACCATAAGGCATATCATGGCTTCTTCTCCTTCAATTTCAGTAGTCATCACTTGACATATACTCTTCATCACCGAATTTTGATGAGTCAGCAATCATGACTTGCTCTTTGTTTTTGTCATGTTTATTTTTGGAGCAATTGTAGCTTGCACTTAGAGCCGTGAATGATCTCTTTTGAGTATGTCATCTTCTTAGCCGTCCGATTGTCCCTAGGTTTCCTTGGTTCAGGGCAATCGATGAGTAATGTCCTTGCTTTCCACAATTGAAGCAATCAATTGTCTTCTTGTAGCTGTCTTGTTGGGCATTGGAGGTGGAGGGATTGAATTTCTTGTCAAAAGACTTCTTTTGAAATTTCATGGCATTTCGACGACCATGGAAATGAGGCTTGGAATGTCTTCTTGGGAGATCCGTTTACGATGTGATTTGGAGCCGATGTTTATCTTTTGAAGAGCATTGTTGACAATGGTCTCAATGTCATGGTGAGTGATTGGCTTGTTGACAGGTTCTTGTGCAGCTTAAAGCTAAGGTTTGTGAAATGGAGGGATGATGGAATTTTTATCATACCTTCCAGTTCATAGGCTTCAAGCTTTCCAAAATATTGCTCAACCTGTCATGGTGCTCCATTCAGATCCTTCTCTAATAGGTAATGCTACCTTCTCATATTCTTGAGGGAGATTTGAGTAAATCTTGAGGCAGTAGATCTTGTTGTTCAAATGTTTTTCCATGATCGGTAATTGATCTAACAAGGTTCTCAAACTCGTCGAGCAAAGACTCACCTTTTCTCCAGGGTAGAACTTGAAATTGTCTAATTGCCTAAGCAAGTTGTACAAGTTTTGTGTCCTAACACCGGAGTGTTTAGTGAACTTGGTTTGAATAAGAGCCCATGCAGCTTACGGCATTTGGTTCCTTAGCAATTTCTTGGGCTAGAGAGTCATTTACACTCTTTTGAAGAATGTTCTTGACTTTCAAGTTTGCACTTACCAATTGCTTTTCGCCTTCAGACCAAGTTTACGGGGATTTGATTTTACTTGGTCCTCCATCGATGCACTTGAGTTGGGTATGACACTTCATTTTCTAGAACATACCAGTTCCAAATGTTGTTTGCATCAAGATAAGTTTTTATCTTTGATGCATAGATCTCAAAGGATCCACAGTCATCAATGTGTGGGATGTCTTTCTCATTATTTCTTCTTGGTTGAGGCATGGTGGGTTTGAAGAGAATCCTTCACAAGTTGTTAGACTTTTAAGTGTGAAGACAAGCTCTGATACCAATTGAAAGGCCCTTGCTTGGTATGTAGATGATCAGACAGCTATGGTATTGGCTTAGCTGTCAGATGATAATTTGATTTGTGCAGCGGAATAAAAGTGATTTGAAATAATGGTAGGACAACAAACACAAAGAGATAATGCAAGTGTGTGAATGTGATTGCAAAAATGTAATAACACAGAGAATTTAAAGTGGTTCAGAGTTCACTCCTCCTACATCCACCCTCACTGTCAAACTTGACAAGTGAGATCAATTTTATTATAATCTTTAATCAACAAAAATTACAAATGATTGATTTAGGCAAGTTCCTTGAACTTCCTCTTCCTAATTAGTACAGTCAACTAGGGATACGCTTAAAGTACAGTCTTAAGTGCTTTTACAACTTGAAGTACAGTCTCAATATTTTACAAACTAACTAATACACTCAAAGTACAGTCTTGAGTGATTACAAACTGATCTTACACCTAAAGTACAGTCTTAGGTTTTTTGGGGTTTGTGAATTAACACACTGGGGTTGTTTTTGTTGGTGAAGAGGTTTAGGGGTGAAGGTTTTGGTTTGGAACAGGGTTTTTAAAGGTGAGGATTGGTGTGTGTGTGTGTGGATTACAGGAGGTGTGTGTGGGTGTTTGGAAAGGGTTTTTGACTGGGAAAATGAGTATTTTTCAGTGATTTTGTTAGAGGAAGAGATCCTCTATTTATACCCTTCAATGTAGCCGTTGGAATATGACTGTTGCAGCTGTATTAATGAGCTTTGACTGGTCTTTGTCCCACTTGTCCACATGCAGGTCTTCATGAGCTGTCTTGAGCTGTGAGCTTGAACTGAGAGCTTCTAGAAGGTCTTCAGTGGTCTTCATTGGTCTTCATTGATGGACTTGATAGCTGTGAAGATCCAGGATCTAACATGGTTGAGTTTGTGGTAACAAGGTGTGAGGCAGGGAGATGACTGTCTGAGGACTGAAGTCATAGCTGTCAGATCATGGCAATGCTTAGCTATCAGAGAGGATCTCTAATAAGGACTGAGATGCACTTGATGATCTTGATGACTTAGAGAGTGATTATGATTCATGTTTTTGATTGATTGTAAACATTGTATAAGGAGGAATCATAGCTGTCAGACTCATAGCTGTCAAAGAGAAGAATTATGACAGATAACATCTTTTGATATAAACCCTGTTCTATATATATATTCCTTTATCAAAACCAACTAACTAAGACATTGATCAAAGTTAGGTCCTAACAGTACTAAAAAAAAAAAAGTAGGAAGATCATTTCGGGGTGAAGGGAGTATGTCTTTAATCTACTTTTTCCATGATCAAGACCTAAAACTAATTGACTACTCCGTCTGGTCCAAATAGCTGCTATTTTTTTTTTTTAACTTTTCTTAAGAAAAACAATTATTATAACTACAACTTAATGATGAAAATACCAAATTTACCTTATTTAATGTTCCTCGCCCCTATATTATTTCACTCAATTAACTAATTAATAATGAGTCAATTTCAATGCAAGGGTAAAAGAGAATTTTGAATGCTTTTTTTAAACCTAAAAGCGAAATTTATTTTGTACTAAAAAAGCGACATCTATTTTTTTTTACCCATCACCATATCTTTTTTTCCCTTGAAACTTGAAGCTACAACCCTCTTGTACACTGAACTTTCACATCCTTCCTCCGTCCCAGAATAGATGTTGCAGTTGATATTGTCAGCGGTTTTAACGTCCCAGAATAAATGTCGCAGTTGACATTATTAGCGTTTTTAAGGAATATGGTTTACTAGCTTGTACATTGATAAAAATGCACTAATCCGTGACATTTATTCTGGGACAAACAGGACATTTATTTCGGGTAAAGGGAGTATTTAATGCTCTCTTTTTTCTTACATAGGAGGTTGAAAAGCTAGTCAGCAATCGACGCAAAGGACTAAAAATTAACAAAGAAAACCAAACCCCTCAAGAATTATTCACCAAAGAGCACAGAAAACTAAAGGAGAAAGGAGAGCAATGGATGAGAGACACTTCAAGCCAATGTCTCATAGTTACAACATTGATCGCAACTATAGCATTTGCAGCAGCTATTACCGTCCCAGGAGGCAACGACGATCAAAAAGGCACCCCAATTTTCTTAGGAAAAAACTCCTTCATAATATTTTCCATCTCGAACGCTTTGGCTCTATTTTCTTCGGTAACTTCTCTTATTATGTTCTTGGCCATCTTGACTGCTCGTTATGCAGAAGAAGACTTTCTTCTATCCCTCCCGAAGAAGATGATAATTGGCTTGTCTTCTTTATTTGTTGCTATTGCAACTATGATGGTGTCTTTTGGAGCGGGGATTTTGACTGTACTAGGTGAGAGATTTAAGGAGATTATTATACCGGTTATTTTACTTTCTTGTGTCCCGGTGGCTTTGTTCGGAATGCTGCAACTTCCACTGCTGGTTCAAATGGTCCGATCGACTTATGGGCGTAGTATATTTTATGGCCCCGGTGATCACATGTACCGCGATATTGCACACGGGGAAATAAATTGATGCACCCGATTTGTCACACTTTATTGGTAAGTGCTATTGCTTATGAAATGGGTAGCCTTGGTTTTATTCTCCCTATTGTTTTTTTGTGCACCCAGATTGATCTATTCTAAGATTTGCCACTGATGTCTTTTGAAGCTGCCCTTTTGATTGTACTAGGTGAGATTGGAGGCCATTTGTATGTACTGTGAAATCACATACGAGAAAATAAACTGATGCAGGCGGACCCACATTTTAATTAACTGCTACGGGGTGCTGGTGCACCCAATTTGCTATAGTTTAGTGGTAAGTAGTAATTATCAAATTGGTGGCCTTGTTTGAATTCTCAGTAGTGCTTTTTTTTTTTTCCGTCCAGTTGGATTATTTAGGGAATGCTCCCGTGATTAATTTGTTTCTCTTTGTTGTGAAGTTTGATGAAAAATGAATTTGTTGATATTGACGTTGAAGACATTTATATTACTCCACTAATTAACAGTATTTCTTGAACACTGTTATGGTTAGAGTTCAATCCCTTTTCTCGCCTCTTGACGTGGGATACTGTCAAAAATAAAATTGAATGCAAAATTATGGATGGATAATGATTTAAACACCAACCAATAACTGTAGACAATAATTTTGTAGCCGATAAATAAATTGTGATTTCTTCTTTGAATATGCTCTTTATTGTTCACGAAGTTATATTTTATTTAAGTTGTTTATTGATATACTTGATTTTTCATAGATGATGATTGTGATTTCAACGTTAGTAGTGTTTAAAAAGTTTTGTTAATAATTGTGGCGTCATCTGAAAAATGTTTTAAAAAATTGAAATTACTTAAAACATACTTGGGTGGGTTCATCAATGTCTTAAGATATGTTAAACGATCTTGCCTTGATGTATATTGAAAAGGATAAATTAGAAAATCACACAATTTTGAAAGTGACACCAGAATTAAGGAAAGTAATGGAGTAGGTCTCCGGAGAAACGCGTTTCTCCATAAGTTATGGAGAAACGTGTTTTCATAGTTTTCTGGTTATCTTTTCAAAAGGTTCTGGATATCCAGAACATTGAATGTTGATATCCAGAAAAGGTTCTGGATATCCTTTCAAAAGGTTCTGGATATCTTTTCAAAAGGTTCTGTTTTCTGGATATCCTTTCAAAAGGTTCTGGATATCCAGAACATTGAATGTTGATATCCAGAAACGATGGAAAAAACCCGTTTCTCCATAAATTATGGAGAAACGCGTTTCTCCCTAGATTTTGGCAAAGTAATGAGTGGAAAATGAGTTGTGAGAGGAACTAAGTGAGTGGGTAAGACAAGTGGGGCCCATAATTTAAATGCATGAGAGAAAAAGGTTAGGGGGTATGACAAGTTGACCCACAATTTAAATATGTGAGAAGAAAAGTGAGTGGGGTTGACAAATGAGATTCACATTTATTATCAATTTAGAAAAGGTGAAACTTCTAATGGGACACCGTTTTGGGTAAAAGGTGAAGCTTCTAGCTGAACGGATGGGATATGTTTTATTATTCTTTTCAAGGTTGTAAATAAGGATTTGGCCTGCTGGCTTGAGCTCATGGCTTCCAACCTGGAGGTCATGGGTTCGATCCCCCCAGAAGTTAGAGGGAAGGCTTTCCCTCCCTATAATTTATATCATAGGCGCTTCTGTGCATGCATGTGTGTGTGTGTGTGAGTAGTGAAAAAAAAAAGGTTGTAAATAAGGATTCAAGGATCAAGATCCATGTTTTATGTTCTTATTTTATTTCTTTATTTTCTCTTTTATGGCTCTTAGTAGCTAAATCCTTTATACATGGATTGGATGTAGTAACTATTGAATACGTTAAACATGATTTAATTTTTCCAATCAATCTTATTCTTGCTCATCAAAGTATTCTTAAAACTATTTTAAGGTTTCAATTGTATGATTAAAATACATCTGGCCTTTAAATTACGTAGGTATAAATTGTTGCACTATCATGGATGATTCATAAATTGATTATTATTATTATGATAATTAGATTTAATTGATGACCTAGCGGAAATCAAAATAATCTATGTTCACTTGTTTTTAAGGATTTAATGAATTTCTTGAATGTTGTATTGACCTAGCGAAAAGTATAAACATTAAGAAAATATTAGGGTCATAATTCGCACACCAAACGTCCCAACCCTTAATTTAGTGAACCCTTAAATGAAATTGATCCTTTTATTACTACAATAGCATAGAGTGAAGATAGTTATGAAACCCAATCCGTGAATATTTTTAATCTGATTACTTCCTTGCTTTTACTTATTTTCGTAAGTTCAATTATTTTATTCTTGCAATTAGTAGAGTAATAAACAAATAATCAAAAAACCCTTGGTTACTTAACATTACTTAAATCAATTTGTTTATCACTCAAGTCTCTGTGGATCGATCCTTACATTTGTAACATTTGTAAGTTGCTACATATGTAACTAGTATACTTGCTAGGTTTTATTATAAGAGGGAGATTACTTCCATCATGGACACGTGACTGTCTCTCAATCACCCGCCATTTGAATGGGGCAATGTTAGGACATGAGGATGTATTAATTGTCATAAAGCACGTGCTAAGCTGGTTATGAAGGTTGGCATGCCATACGAGGTCAGAGAGTGTACGGATCCTTAGTTCACATGAGGGAGTCTGGGGCCTGATGGAGTTTTGGGGAGGTTGATCTGAGGTTGTGAGGTCGCGATCTAGCTTATTATGGAGCCATAAACTGATTTGTCAGATTGAGTCTGTTTACACACTAATTTCTTGTCAATCACAAAGACACGAAATAAATAAATAATGAATGAATTTTATTAGTTACCAAGTGACGTAGATTAAAACTATATTGTTTAACCGGGTACAAGGTATGTATCCTCGGATTTTCTCCATAATGGGTTGAACTTCGAGTGTTGAATGGGCTTCATATTCGGTTTGATTGTTCAAGCTTCAGTTTTTGACTAGGGCGGAATGGGCTTAATCTCAACTTTGGTTTGTTGAAGCTTGAGCATGGTTTCAGAAGAGGGCCGAATGACTTGATCCTGTGTCCAAATTAATGAATCTTGAGTGTAGTCTTTGACGAGGGCCGAATGAGCTTGATCTCAGATTTGATTTGAAATCTCTTCCTTGACTTCGGTGAGGGTCGTGGAGGCTTGATCTAGTATGAGGTTGACGTTGAACGACGCGATGACTTTGTGTTCTTTGCCAGATTTTGTCAAAGAGTAAATGATGTAAATAGTATGAACGCAGCGGAATAATAAAATAAAATAAATAACCTGGATAGGCAAACAACCGAATAAACGTATTGTTTGACCTAGATCGAATCCACAAACTAGGGTTTGACAAGAATAACACCAAGTTGATGAGATTCTTGACAAAATCAACCAATTAAGGAAGATCTTGATTTCAACAGAAGGAGTCCACCTTCTCGAAGGAATCTACCTTCAACAGGGAAAAACCCTAGAATTGCACAATGCAAGACTCTTTTTATTAATTATCAAAAACATAACATATAGATTACAAACAACCTAGCAACTATTTATAATAAAGAAAAGAACATTCTAGAACTAAAACCCTAATTGACTTGGAAAAGGAAAATAAAACAATCCTAATTAAAACACTTAAAAATAGGAAACAATCCTAATTTAAACTCTTCAAAAACGGTAAATAAAATAAGACGTAATCTCTGAATTCGCGTATTGCACGAGTCGTGCAGTAACCCACGAATTGTTCCATACTTTCCGTACTCGTGACACGAAGCGTGAGAATCAAATCAATCGTGCAGGTCCTAGGCACGACTCGTGCTTGAAAGAACGAGTCGTGCTCCACGTCCAACACCTCCGTGCGACTTACAGCATCTTCCTCCCAATTGCTTATACCAGAATACATCATATACCCCGACTGCAAAAAGGATTCGTCCCGAATCCTTTTCCATCATCTGACATCTACCATGCCAAATAAAGAGATATTTCGAGTAAATTAAACTCTTTCGCACAATAGGACGAAAGATGATTTGAAATGCATTTTCCCATTTAAACAAATACTTGGAATAGATCCGCCTCTTCAACACAAGTATAGGCAAACAAATCTCCTCCGGAAAAAGAATAATATAATCCGATCTATCATCCTTGTGTGGATCCTCCGAAAAAATTAAATCATCATAATGAAATTCCTTCTTCCCATCAAGATCGAATTTGGCAATAATAACCTCATATAGATTCAAACCAACCTGCTTTTCTTGATCTACAAAACCCAACTCATCTTCAACCTTGGACTCGACTATGGTGTGAACAGGTTCTATAATATTGGTAGGAATAATATTATCACATACCTGAATCACGTCAGAATTTGCAGCTTCACCAAAAGAGCCCAAATCTTCTTTGCATGCACCAATAACCTTGTCTTCAACAGGGACTTCTTGTGCAGGAATATCGTCAAATACAAGGCGATTGTCTTCCTCCAAACGCTTCAATTCAATAACTTGTTTTGCTTCCAAACTCCGAACGTGCTCCAAATAATAATAAGCTCTCCGCCCAAACATTTTAGATTCTTTAAAAATTTTATCCCTAGCCTCACGATACGAATCTGCCAGAAAGTGCTTACTTGGCGGAAGGTTACCGTCTTCAATAATGGACTCATAAAGAATCATCATGTCATGTTGATGGTTGGCCTCTTGTGCAAGTTCCTCCTCCTTTCCAAAATAAAATTCTACCTGTTGTTTAGCATAAATCAAACGAGCATTGATCTCATCAATAACAATAGATTTGATATCTATTCCATTGATGGCCATCTTCTTCGAATTTTCCTTGGATCGTCCTTCAACTGATACCAACTGATGTAATAGTATGAACGCAGCGGAATAATAAAATAAAATAAATAACCTGGATAGGCAAACAACCGAATAAACGTATTGTTTGACCTAGATCGAATCCACGAACTAGGGTTTGACAAGAATAACACCAAGTTGATGAGATTCTTGACAAAATCAACCAATTAAGGAAGATCTTGATTTCAACAGAAGGAATCCACCTTCTCGAAGGAATCTACCTTCAACAGGGAAAAACCCTAGAATTGCACAATGCAAGACTCTTTTTATTAATTATCGAAAACATAACATATAGATTACAAACAACCTAGCAACTATTTATAATAAAGAAAAGAACATTCTAGAACTAAAACCCTAATTGACTTGGAAAAGGAAAATAAAACAATCCTAATTAAAACACTTAAAAATAGGAAACAATCCTAATTTAAACTCTTCAAAAACGGTAAATAAAATAAGACGTAATCTCTGAATTCGCGTATTGCACGAGTCGTGCAGTAACCCACGAATTGTTCCATACTTTCCGTACTCGTGACACGAAGCGTGAGAATCAAATCAATCGTGCAGGTCCTAGGCACGACTCGTGCTTGAAAGCACGAGTCGTGCTCCACGTCCAACACCGCCGTGCGACTTACAGCATCTTCCTCCCAATTACTTATACCAGAATACATCAGTAAAACTTTCCATCCCATCAAACTGTTGAACTCTAAAGTCGTGTACACGTCTGCCATGATAAACCCCCAAGCCAAACCTTGTGCTCTGATGTCACTCGTTGGAAAAAATAGCGGAACGGAATAAAAGAAAACTATCACCTCACAAAGTCAAACAGTGAAACCCCGAAAAATATAAATGAAGCAAAAAATAACCGGAAAGAACACAGAGAATTTACTTGATTAGGCAAAACCTGCCTACATTTATAGACCTAATTTCAATAATATGAGAAAAATTACACAATACAAATATGGCCACTCGTGCTTGTATCCAACACAAATTATTTGTACACTCCACTCTCAATATATCCTAGTAAAATTATATACTCTCACTCCCTCTACCACTTTCTTTCCTATCTTACATTCAACCACAATCTAGACTCCTCTCCTCCTTGTGATTTTTTTCCATATCAACAATGACCCAATTCTCCCTTTTTATACTTGAATATCGACCATTCACATACTCCAAAAGAAAGATTAATTGGTTAATGTGCAAATGTACTCAATATTCTTGGATAAAATCAATGCAAGTGCATCTCTCTTTGATTCTTAATGTGTGAGAAGCATTTTCAACAATGTTAAACATTTATATTAAGCATGCACTTTATTATACTTTAGAGAATATGTATAGTGTGCTACTTAAACCACATAAAAATTGAACAGTATAAACCGAGATACGAACATAGGCTTGCCCGAGCTGGGCCCAAATGGATTGGGCCCTGAATATCATCTAATAACCAAGTATCAGGGCCGAGGAAGGTCTTCCTCGTATGCCGAGGATCATCCACCTCGGCCTTATATCATCAGGCTTGGTCCGTCGTACTCCGAGATATCATCAAGTGACGAGGAGAGAAAAGTTCTTACCTCGGCATATCATCAAATGACGAGGAGAGAGATTTGTTTATCCCGGCATGTTCCTTTGCCGGCCAATCGTAAAATGACGAGGAAGCTGAATCATTCACCTCGGCCTACTTTCCAAGGCCGAGATAAAACATTCATGTTCCTCGGCGCTCCGGCTAGCAGATTATACAGTCCTTATTCAACAAGGATTCTACAATCGTGGTCCAATCAGGATTACCATTATCAACACCAATTCAAGTCAAACAATGACTCCTTAACAGATATAATTCTTTTAGGATTATATTTTTTCTCTTTACAAAGTTCACTCCAACATGGATTCTATCAATCCATCCCTATAAATACAAGCCCCATGGCTCATTATTTGGTACGTTACTTTTACATTGCAGAAACTCTGTCAATTTATTTTCTCACATACAAACCGTGAACTTACTCTCACGCCGGAGGGCCTTTAGCCGGATCCGCCCCAGCTTAGTTTACGTGTTTTCTCTTATTTTCAGGCCTTGCAATCACCGAAGCATTCATCGCTTGGATTTGGGCTGATTTGATGATTTTGGCATCATCAATTGGTTCCATTGCCGGAAAATCGATTCAAACACCCTTTGTTTGCCCTGGAAAAGTCGCCTGAAGCCTGTTTTCTGCCGAAAATTTTCTAGTTTGAACGGAAGTTTCTGAACCGTTTTGGCTCTGTTTTGATTCGGCCGGAATCTGCAAATTTCAGTCGGAATTTGCCCAGATTTGGTTGAAAGCGTTTTAAGCGTTGGAATTTTTTTCCCAATTCTGGCCGGAAAATTTGGCATTGTCAAAGTTGCCAAATTGCCGTTTCTTAGTTTGCGTCAAATTCTGCTCCGAATTTGATTGGAAATTGTGATTTTTTGGGAAATTCGCTTAATTGGTAATTTGTTGATTGATTTGCAATGGACGGACAATCTGCAAGTGTTACGGCTGAGGACCCAACCCAAGTGAATGGGGTTAACACAGGAGCCGAGGAGCTGCCTCCTCCCCCTCCTCTACCTCATCCAGACGCCCTTCCTCCCCTCGCCATGACTCTTCGTTCCAAGGGCCAGGCGAACGCCGAGGGAGAGGGTGCTGAGCTTCCTCGTCTCACTCGTCCTCGTGGGAAGCAAGTGGGAAGGAAGAAAACAAAGAATGCCGACGCCGGTCAATCAGGAGGAACTCAACCCATTGACCGACGCTCTTTGTTACATAGACAAATGGAGACGTTGCAAAGGATGTTCGAGACACAAGCTGCTCTTTTGCAATTGGACCCAGACCATTCCATGGCTAAATTCATGCTGCCGTCAGTAGGCAACCCTCTTGGAAGGAACAAGGTGAGCAACAAGCTCCTCCCCTCAAGACCGCTGAACTACCAAAGCAAGCCCACCGGGAGCCTACCTGTCCTCGGCATGATAGTAAGAAGAAGGATCAGGTGGTTGACCTGAGAAGCCAATTAACTCCTAGGGACGAGGAAGTAAACCTGTGGACCTAAGGACGAGACTCGGCTTGAACAGCGCCCGTCCCCCTCGCTCGTCTCGTCATGGCACCTAGGCATCCCACGTCACCTCGATCTCGTCGACCAAATTCTCCTCGACCTCGTCGACCAGATTCTCCTCGACCTCGTCGACAGGATTCTCCTCGTCCTCGGCATAGAGAGTTTGTGCGGCCGAGGACCCCAGAACCATATAGGATGGTCCTTGGTGGCCAAGACCTGGAACCAAGGCGTGACAAGGCCCCCTACAAATGAGACAGCCACCGACATGACGCGAAGCATAGTAGGGTGAATGATCGCCCCAGGGATAAATCAATCAGAAGCTCCAAACGAAGCACCCGCTCAAGCAGCGACAAGGGAGTGGAGACTAAGCAATAGGAACTGTTGAAGCAAAGACTGGATGACATGGAGATGGGAAAGAAGTCCAATGACGATGATTACGACTGGGCAACTCGTCCATTCTCCTTGAGGATAACTGCGGCACCACCCAATCCTCACTTCAAGCTCCCGAACTTCAAAAAGTACAACGGCACCACTGATGCAAAAGACCACGTGCAAGGTTTTGAACAAACAATGAATCTCCTCACCACTGCTAATGACTTGCTCTGCAAAGCTTTCGCGAGCACCTTCTCCGGAACAGCCTTGACCTGGTTCCGTGAGCTTAAAAGAGGTTGCATCAATTGCTGGAGGGGCATGAGGAGAATGTTCTTGGACCACTTTGCCACTGCTGGTAAGAGGAAGATGAGATTGGCCGACTTAGCCAACATAGAGCAGGGAAAGGGAGAGACCACCCTCAGCTACTACAACCTGGTTCCGAAAATGGCGCACTGTGTTGAAGAGAGCCTCACTGACAGGGAGGTCATTATTTGTTTCAACTCTGGCTTAAAATCTCGTCCCCTCGTTTACGAACTCTCAGCCCGGGAACCTAAATCCAAGTCCGAATTGTACAAGGTGGCTTATGCCATCTCCATGGTTGAAGATAAAACAAAGAAAAGGGGAGCCGACAAGACTCGAAACTAAGCGACAAATTTCCACCCGCGTAATGACAAATGGGAATGGCAAGGGTTCAAAAGGGAAGAACAGAACAAGAGGCACGGAGAAACCTGAAGTGTTCACCCCCTAACCAAACCCATCTCGTAAATCATGCAACTAGTGAATCTTTCCACCTCCTCGCCCGCTAAGTGATAAGCCAAAGTTCCCAGTGATACCTCCAAATACCGTGACTTTCACAAGGATAACGGGCACACCACCGATGGCCAGTTGGGCCCTCAAGAAAATAATCCAAAAATGGGTTGACGAGGAAAAGCTAGACCGCTATGTCATGAAAAAAGATAACAACAAGCGGAAGCGAAGGAAGAGGAAAGTGAAGATGATGATAAAAGTGAAGACGAAGATCGTAGACCTCCTAGAGCCAAATTGCACGTAATCCGTGAAGAAGTAACCTCTACCGTAAAGCTAAGGGACCAGAGATCCATGAACTAAGCAAGGTGTACCACGTGCCTACTTGGATTCATAAGGCGGAAGAGAGGTCATCGCTTTTTCACCTAACGAATCGGGCAGTGGAGCCGTGCTGCCCGTGAGCAACCCCTGGTGATAAAGGGGAGAATTGACAATGTGGAATCGGAAAGATTACTTGTGGACACGGGGGCCTCCCGTGACATTCTGTATTATTCCGCTTTCCAACAGATGGGATTGAAAGACACTGTATTGGAGCCATATCGTATGTGGTGGAAGGATTCACCAATCATAAGGTTGGAGCCAAGGGGACCGTGGAACTAGAGCTTGAAGTCGGTGATCATCCCTTCCGAGCCAAAGCTACTGTCACTTTTATAGTCATGGACTTGACTAGTGACTATCATGCTATCATAGGCATACCAAGTCAAGCAAAACTTGGGATGGTGGCCTCCCTTCCTCACCAACGAGTTAAATTTCCCACTCGTGCTGGAATTGGATGTGTCGTGGCAACCCCAAGGACTTCTTGGAACATGTCGTGAAGAGCGAAAGAAATCGAAAAGCGTGAAGATAGACACCCCGAGGAAAACATCGAGATTTCTAAATCTCAAAACCACCGAGACTAGCCTCTAGAATGAGCTATATCCGTGAGGTATTTGAAAGTGAGAAAGAGCCTATGGTCCTAGAAATTGCGAGATGACCAAGGCGCAATCCCACTCGTATCTGAGGAAGTACCTATGGTCCTAGAAATTGCAGATGACCAAGGTATAGTTCCGCCCGTCTCCGAGGAAGACCCCATCCTTGTCAACGGCCAGAACTCGGGGGCCAACCAGGACCTAGGGAAGGTCGATCTTCCCGACGTCGATAAACTTATGGAGGAAGAAGGCCTCAATGTAAACAACAAGGAAGGGAGGAGAATCAGAGAAATTATTATCGAGTCTCTGGAATTTCGAGACGGTCCTGAAATGAAGCCTGTAGATGAGCTGGAAGAGGTGGTCATCAATCCTGACTATCCTGAACAAAAAATTAAACTCGGGGGCCAACTATCTCCAGAAGAGAAGGAAAGAATCGTCACCCTCTTAAAAAACAGTCTCGACGTCTTCGCTTGGAGGGTCGAAGACATGAGAGGGATAAATGAAGAAGTTGCCCTCCACCGCCTAGAAGTTGATCCTTTGGCGAAGACCATCTCCCAGATAAGGAGAAACTTCGCAAGGGACAAGAAGGAAGCTATTAAAGAAGAGGTGCAGAAGTTACTTAGCGCCAGAATAATTCGTGAAGTCAAGTACCCCGTTTGGTTGGCCAATGTAGTTATGGTGAAGAAGCAAAATGGGAAGTGGCGTATGTGTATAGACTTCACTGATCTAAACAATGCCTGCCCTAAAGACAGCTATCCTCTTCCCAGAATTGACAAGTTGGTTGACTCCATTGCGGGACACCAAACTCTCAGCTTCCTAGATGCCTATTCAGGCTATCATCAGATAAAAATGGCTGAAGAGGACATCGAGAAGACGGCCTTCCAAACACCTGTGGGAAACTACTGTTATATCATGATGCCTTTTGGGCTCAAGAACGCGGGTGCCACGTACCAACGGATGGTAAATCAAGTTTTTGAAGCACAAATAGGTCACAACATGGAAGCTTATATTGACGACATGGTCATAAAGACCAAGGAAGGCAGCCACGCTCCTGACCTGGAAGAGACAATTAACAACCTTCGAGCCAACAACATGAAGCTGAATCCAAGCAAGTGCGTATTTGGAGTAACGGCTGGAAAGTTCCTGGGATTCATGGTATCTCAAAGGGGAATAGAGGCCAACCCTGAAAAAATTAAGGCGCTCGTCGACATGAAGGAACCTACCACTATCAAGGAGGTTCAAAGACTTAATGGAAGAATAGCGGCCCTTGGAAGATTCATAGCCAAATCCGCCGAAAAGTCACTGCCTTTCTTCAAGGTTCTGAAGGGTACCAAGAGCTTCTCCTGGACTCCCGAATGCTACAAGCATTCCTCAGGTTGAAGAAGTACTTGGGTTCCCCTCCATTGCTCGGCCAGCTTCGACTACCGGTGAGATGTCAGACGTCTTCCTAGCCGCCATCGATCATGCCGTCGCTACTGTCCCTAGTTCGGAATGACGAAGGAATTCAGAAGCCCGTCTACTATGTCTCCAAGGAACTGTCTGACGTGGAAAGCAGATACTTTAATGTGGAGAAGATAGCATACACGCTAGTCATTGCAACGAGGAAACTACGTGCCTATTTTTCTGCACATCCTATCACCGTATACACAAATGAACCATTGAAGAAGATACTACATAAGTTGGACGGCTCCGGACGTCTCCTTAATTGGTCCATCGCTCTTACTGAGTTTGATATCACCTACCAACCAAGGAAGACCCTCCTGGCACAGCCTTTGGTTGACTTCATGGTCGAGACTGCCTTTATGGGTGAGCATCTCCCCAACTCTCGGAAGCAAAATGCACCGGAGGAAAAAGACTCTCCCATTGAACTCCCATCCAACTCTTGGATCCTGTATACGGACGGATCAGCTACAATGGAAAGAAGCGGAGCTGGAGTTGTACTAGCAAGCCCGAAAAGAGAATACACTATGCAAGACGCCATCCGCTTCAAGTTCCCTGCCTCCAACAATCAAGCTGAATATGAAGCTCTAATATTTGGCATTGAGTTGGCCTCCTTCTATGGAGCAACTAAGGTGGCGGCTTTCTATGACTCCCAACTCGTTGTCAAACAAGTAAAGGGAGAGTATAACACTCAAGATCCCACCCTTGCCAAATATAGAGACCTGGTCCTAGACATGACGAAGAAGATGGAATTTTTCGAACTCAAGCAAATAGGCAGGGAAGATAACCAAGTCGCAGACGTTCTCTCCAAACTAGAAACCATGGACGTGTCTACATGTAAGACCAGTCCATATGTAGTTTATGCCGAGGAACCTGCGTACGAAAGACTACAAGTTATGCTCCTTGATAAAGAAGAGAGATGTTGGATCGATGACTACGTTGAGTACATTGAAAAGGAGAAACTCCCTGAAGATGAAGCTCAAGCTAAGCTTATCAAGAAGAGGTCCCCAAGGTTCGTGGTGATGAACGGAGTCCTCTACCGAAGATCTTTCACGAAGCCCCTGCTAAGGTGTGTCTATCCCAAGGAAATTGAGAACCTCTTGGCAGAAGTACATGAAGGTGTTTGCGGCGGACACCCGGGGGCCAGAACCTTAGCTGACAAAATCATATCGCTAGGTTACTATTGGCCAAACCTAAGGGAAGACGCGCACGCCTATGTTAAAAAATGTGACAAATGCCAAAGGTTCTCTGACATTCCTAGACTACCGGCAGTTGAGCAAACACTTGTGATACCTACGTGGCCATTTGATATGTGGGGGATCGATATCATCGGACCCTTCCCTCCCGCCCGTGGTAATTGCAAGTACGTGATAGTAGCTGTTGATTACTTCTCCAAGTGGATAGAAGCCAAGGCATTAGCCAAGATAACGGAAGAGAACGCAATCAACTTTGTCCACGACAACATCTGGTGCAGATTCAGCCTTCCACATACAATTGTCTCTGATCATGGACTGCAATTTTCTACGGCATTCACTACAGAGTTGGGAAGAGTCAAAGTCCGCCATGCAAAATCTTCAGTTAGCAGACCCCAAGGCAATGGTCAAGCAGAAGCTGCCAACAAACTGGTCCTAACCGCCCTCACCAAGAACCTTGAGGGACGCGAGGGTAGATGGTTGGACGAACTTCCCCTAGCCTTATGGGCTGTTCGCACAACCACTCGGGGGCCAACCGGGGAAACCCCATTCGCACTAACCTTCGGTTCTGAGGCTATGGCACCAGCGGAGATGGCCATCCCTACTGTGAGAAACTCCCATTATGATGAGCAAGTCAACAAGGTTAATAGGCTCCTAGACCTAGACCTGATAGATGAGAAATGACTAGCTGCGCAGATGAGGATGGTGAATTACAAGAAAAGGACCAAGGCGTATCATGACAAGAGGGTCATCAGAAGAGTATTCTAAGTAGGCGATTGGGTAATTAGAAAGATTGAAGCCACTGGTCGGAAGACAGAACAAAACAAGCTCTCCCCAAATTGGGAAGGTCCCTATATCATCACTCAAGTCATTCGAGAAGGGACCTACAGATTGAAGACCAAGGAGGGGAAGGGTCTCAAGCATCCATGGCACTCCGACAACCTTAGAAAATATTATCACTAGTTTAGTTTATTTTACAGTAGATTAGTTTCTTGTTTTCTGTCTTTTATTTTTTAGTTGATAGGATTGCAGTTCGATGTAATTGCATTTCAGTTTTACAAAAGCAGTTTCTTCCAACATGCAAAGCAACTATCAACTCTTCACACAGACACCAGAAGATGAGGACCTTATCCCCGACTCTTCGAAGCATACACCATACATCCTATCAAGGGTTCGCCTTGATTACAAACATAACAGCCAAGACCGAGGGTCCTCCTCGGCCTGATGGCTTACCTTACATCCTATCAAGGGTCCGCCTTGATTCAGGATTACAAACCAACAGCCAAGACCGAGGGTCCTCCTCGGCCTGATGGCTTACCTTACATCCTATCAAGGGTCCGCCTTGATTCAGGATTACAAACCAATAGCCAAGACCGAGGGTCCTCCTCGGCCTGATGGCTTACCTTACATCCTTACAAGGGTCCGCCTTGATTCTGGATTACAAACATACAGCCAAGACCGAGGGTCCTCCTCGACCTGATGGCTTACCTTACATCCTATCAAGGGTCCGCCTTGATTCAGGATTACAAACCAACAGCCAAGACCGAGGGTCCTCCTCGACCTGATGGCTTACCTTACATCCTATCAAGGGTCCGCCTTGATTCAGGATTACAAACTAATAGTCAGAGCCGAGGAGTCCTTCCTCGGCATAATGACTTGCCTCACGTCAAGGCAAGGAAATACCTTGTCACTACGACTAAAAGGCATCACGTCTGAAACCTGTGCACGAGTCATCTTCCTCGGCATAAGGAGACGAAAAAGAAGAAATCACCCAACAGTCAAAGCCGAGGAGTCCTTCCTCGGCCATCAAGACTTAGAGCTCAGTTAAAGCCGAGGAGACCTTCCTCGGCCTAATCACTTGCTCAACAATTGGGGAACGAGGGGCCCTCCTCGTTTTCCACCTTCACAAATCTGGTGCCTATGCCTAGCATACAGAAACAAACAATTCATTGAAACAACATGAATAAAGACAAAAGGATTTTTTTTTCATTGATATTCAAAGAAAAATTACAAATCCTACCATCTATTACAAAAAAGGAAAAGAAAAGTCCTATCTAAGCTTGCTTGCCGTCATCAAAAGGCTTTTCAAGCCAATCTGCTTGGATGGAGCCGGGGGGAGGAACAGTTTGGTCAGTGTGAGCATCAGCCTTCTCGGCCTCTTCTCCCCCTACCTCGGTATCCATGACCTCAGGCTCTCCCTCGTCCTGGATCGCCTCCACCAAGGCTTTGAGATTGCCGGGAACAACAGAAGCCGGCCTCCACACTTCCCTGCATGCTTGAGCATCCTTCTCGGCTATTATTTCCAAGTTAATTTCAGAGAAGGGAACCAAGTGGTGGAGAGCCCTAACTTCCTCGTCATACTGATCCCGGCAAATCAATATGGCCACCTTGTTAATGTCCAAGCCGGTGGAGGGGTCAGCCAAGATGCTACGGGCAAGGTGGAGATACCCGTCCTCGAACATGGTTGCCGTCTGTTCATCCACGGCATCTTGAAAGGCCAAGCTAGCCTTCATGGCATCCTTGAAAGCCGAGCTCTCTTTGAAGCGCGCCACGGCCTCCTCCTCCCTGGCAGGAAGGGTAGCTTCTAGCCCTCGGCACCTGGCTTCAGCCTCATCGGCCCTCGTTTGGACCTCGGCTTTATCCTTCCTTGCCTTAGCAAGCTCTTCTTCTTTTAGCCGAAGATGCTCCTCGGCTTTGGTTTTTTCTCCCTCTGCCCTCCTCACTTCGGCCTCTACTTTGGCCTTGGCTTCTACGAGCTCAGCATCCTTGGCTTTCAAAAGTTTGACCAATGAAGCCTTATCAGCCTCACTCTTCGTCTGGGCGGTCTTAGCCTCAGTTAGGCGCTTGGCTTTTTTCTTGGCCAAGACGTTCTCGTACGCCGTGACGGAAGCCAACTGAAAGAGAAATCAATGTTAGAAATTCAAGCAAGTTTCAAGCAAATTTCAAAATACATGACCAAGAAAAAGAGACATTCACCTCGGCAATTAAGAGCCCCTTACGGCAAAGCAAGTTGTCCTCACTAGGAGCCTCTTTGACGAGGGTCTCATAAGCCTCCTCATCCATAGCTCTCTGAACTGGAGCTCGGCCGAATCTCACCAAGGGTCCCTCCCTAGTTTGCAGAGGAAGTCCCCTAAGACGAGGAACGTTGATGGCCATGCTCTTAGCTAGCTCGTCGGCCTCATCGTAAGTTTTGATGGTTTAGATGGTTAAGGTGGGAGGAGCTTCAGGATTGGGAGTCCCACTAACACTTGCCCGCTTAGCTGCAGGCTCCTCGGCACTAACAGCTTGGGCTCTTTTGGAGCCAGATTTCCTTGGGACGAGGTTGGTCTCCTCGGCTCCCGCCTCCTCGGCCTCAGTATGAGGGTTAGGCCCATCTCCAGTAATTGGCTTAGCCCGTTCCTCGGATGCCGCCTCCTCGGCATTAACGTCCTCGTGCAGTTTGAGGGGAAGGGGATGATCACCCTGAGCACTCAGTACGAGGTTACGAGCATTGGCTTCTTCCCTCCTCTCTACCTAGCCCGACTTCTTGACTTGTCTTCTTTTCTACTTCACTAGCTCCATGGGACTTAGTCTCTTCATGGCTAATGCTGCTTCTTCCTCGGGGGTTAAATCTGTAAAGACAAAGACGAGATGAATAAGTACGAGTAGAAGAAGTAAGCAAGCATGCAAAATTATAAAGTATGAGTTAAATATTTACATCCAACAACGTCTATTTCTTCCAGACATTGGTCCAGGGGACGGGTCTTACACCTCACACAATCTTCATGGAATACGAGGCCGGGGTGAACTGTCCAATCATTAAAATGCCTCCCCCTCTTTACGGTGACGAGGGGAACCACCCCATCCTTTGGCCCTGGCATCAGTCCCGCCTGGACATAGTAATGATCCGAGGATTCAACTGCCTTCCAGTCAAGGAGCCCTACCTCGACAAATTCCTCCAAGCGTTTGATCAAAGCTTGGGTCCACTCGTATTGTTGAATAGGATAGGATGAAGTTGGATCCTTGCAAGGAGATTGGAACTCCCAGCCTTGGCGGCTCTCAACCCTAATAACGTGGTTATCCCAACCTGCAACTTTGCTAGACATGGGGAGAAGCAACTTTGGTTTCTTGGGTGCACTCCTAATAACGAGGAGCCAACTTTCCTTGACGAATTGGACTATGTAGAAATGCCGAAAAGCTCCCATGGTCGGCTCATAACCTAAGCTACGGCAAAGGACGATGAAACTAACAAGAACCATGGTACCACTAGCTCCTAGCATGGCCGGCCCTGCTCTCACGTCATCTAAAAACTCATTAATAAAGGGGTCCAAGGGAAGACGAAGCCCCTGTTGAAATTGTTTGAAGTAAAAGTGTACGAAGTCTTGATTGTAGTAGAAGTTCTCCTCCTCCTTATCAGTCTTAAGTTCAAGTTTGCCCATATAAGTTAACTTATATTCGGCCTTGTCTACCCCGTACGTGGAGTATAATTTTTCGAGCATGGGATCCCCGGCCTTTGGAGCCCGTTCTCTTTGCTTCCCTCGGCTTCCTCTTCCTCGACCTATTCTGCCTTCGACTTGGGCACCTTCTATAAAGGCGTCAACTATCCGAGCAGACGAGGAGGTCTCTTCTCTTCCCGTCATATCTGCATAAAGACGAGGGGACAAAATCAGTTACCTCGTCAATGGCTGATCTAATGAGGGGGAAGGGAGATATCCCTCCTCGTCATTACATAAGGCTGAGGAGGGAGCCTTACCACTCAGACGCTCACGCATTTCACGATCTGAGGCCGGATAGAACAGTTCAATGTGTTCCACTATTTTTGCTCTATCCTCAAGCAACACTACATTACGAGTTGAGGAGTCAATTCGGTCAATTCTAGTGTTATCTGGGTATTGGATGAACATCCTGGTACGGCCATAACCCCTCAACATCTTTCCTATGTCATCCGAGGTCAGCATCAACCAAGGTCCCCTCTCTCTCCGATAAACCCTCAGGTTGCCGGTGTGATATCCATAACGGAATCGGGGGGAATGGTCCCAAGAACGAGCCATTTCTAAGGGGAATCAAAAATTAAAGGGGGAGTTCATTCAAAATATTCAAAGAAGTTCAACAAAATCCAAAGAAAATCAAAGATTCAAAGTGTTGGTGAGTTGAAAACAAAAGATTCATAGAGAAAAGCTTCAACCTTCAACAATGGCAGATCATTTTCTTGGCACATTCAAGTTCCTCCTAAAAACCCTAGAAGACGCTAAAGCATGAATATAATTCGTGAGAAGGGAAGAAAATTCGTACCTGAGTTTGAATATGTGATCTGAATCGCAACAGAAAGCAACGTCGCCGGAAGGATCGAGTTCGCCGGAAACTGGAAATGAAGAACGCTGTGTTCGCCGGAGAATTCTCTTGCCTTTGCTCTCAAATAGTGGGGGTTTGTAAAGATTGAAATGAAAAGAGTTTTAGTTTTTATACTACATCAAACCGGGTTAACCCGTGGGTAAAGCAACAATTCGGGTATGGCGCCCCCTAACTTAAATGCTGGTGGCGACTCCCAAGACGTGACAAGACTGGGGGGCCCCAGGTAATCATCAGAATAGTAACCGTCAGATAACAAAGAGACGCCGAAGACACGTGTCAAAACCTATTCGTATCCCTTAAAGACCGAGGACGAGAAGACTTTCTCCTCGTCCTAAGCCGAGCTAGAAAGTCGGGGGCCACTGAACAGTATAAACCGAGATACGAACATGGGCTTGCCCGAGTTGGGCCCAAATGGATTGGGGCCCCGAATATCATCTAATAACCAAGTATCGTGGCCGAGGAAGGTCTTCCTCGTATGCCGAGGATCATCCACCTCGGCCTTATATCATCAGGCTTGGTCCGTCATACTCCGAGATATCATCAAGTGACGAGGAGAGAAAAGTTCTTACCTCGGCATATCATCAAATGACGAGGAGAGAGATTTGTTTATCCCGGCATGTTCCTTTGCCGGCCAATCGTAAAATGACGAGGAAGCTGAATCATTCACCTCGGCCTACTTTCCAAGGCCGAGATAAAACATTCATGTTCCTCGAGCGCCTCCCATGAAGCGTAGACGCATTATACGGTCCTTATTCAACCAAGGTTCTACAATCGTGGTCTAATCGTGAATTACTTCATTATCAACACTAATTCAAGTCAATCAATGACTCTGCTTACCGTATATAATTCTTCTTAGGATTATATTTTATCTCTTTTACAAAGTTCACTCCAACATGAATTCTATCCAATCCATCCCTATAAATACAAGCCCTACGGCTCATTATTTGGTACGCATTACTTTTTACATTGCGTAAACTCGTGTCAATTTATTTTCTCACATACAAACCGTGAACTTACTCTCACGCCGGCAGTGAGGGCCTTTAGCCGGATCCGCCCCGCTTAGTTTACGTGTTTTCTCTTATTTTCCTCGGGCTCTCTGCAATCACCGGAACATTCATCTCGGCCTATGAATTTGGGCCGATTTCGACGATTTTGACATCATCAAAAATCATTTTCCTTAAAAATAAAGTTAATATGAAAAATTTAGGCACGTAGTTTGTGAGGAAAGCATCATAAATTCCCTGGTTAGAATACCTTCATTTTAAGATGGTTTTGAT